>JAGDQP010049860.1:0-14393 GCA_022664845.1 Lepisma saccharinum | reverse complement strand
AGCATGCACTCCTCAGCCATCTTCATGAATTTGGAAGCAAGTCTCTATGCATCTCTGAGGTCGCGAATGATTCTGTAGTAGTTGAAGTATCAGATCTCATCAACACTCAATTACAGAAATTGCAGAGCAATGGTCCAACAGCTCAGTTGTGGGTCCAATATTATCGGATGGTCACAATAGTTAAGAATTTCATCACCGCTGAACGTATGGGGAATTGGCAATTGCATATTGAAACTGTAAGCGACATGCTGCCGTCACCACTGAACGAACTCGACGTGGGTGCAGGGCTCCAGAGGTGGTGTTCAATGAGACCACAATTGCCACAACACCACAGGAGAAGTTTCTGTCAAACAGATCAAATAAACAGTCCTTTATTACACTTCTCAGAAAGGCATTGCACAAGGAAGGGTTCACAACAAAACAAGCAGAGGAAGATGCAGACAGACTTATAGTGACATCAGCTATTGATATAGCAACGAGAGGTCAACAGACAGTTGTGGTTGGTGAGGATGTCGATCTCCTTGTGTTACTGGTGGATTTGACGCCCTCTTCCCATGAGATTATGTTCTTGAAGCAAGGTAAACCCAAAGTAAAACGAATAATTTATTCTTCTTGGAGTCTGCACCATAATGAACCTTTGAAGGAATGTCTGTTATTTGTGCATGCATTTACTGGCTGTGACACCATCTCAGCCATCTTCCGCAAAGGAAAACGATCACTTGTG
The DNA here is from genome assembly GCA_022664845.1 of Lepisma saccharinum. NCBI lineage: Eukaryota > Metazoa > Arthropoda > Insecta > Zygentoma > Lepismatidae > Lepisma > Lepisma saccharinum. The sequence goes on along the minus strand of JAGDQP010049860.1, from coordinate 13,669 downwards.
AAATTAGTGCGCGACTGAAAAATGTTGAGCAGATCTTTGCCAATGAGTTCGAATCTCCTGATTCCATCGCTGCTGCGGGATCAACTGTCTTTCTTCTCTTGTATGGTGCACCACAATCTGAGACATCCCTGAACAACCATCGCTTTGTGACCTTTCACAAAAATGCTGCTAAAGGATGTCCACAGTTGTCTTCGATACCCCCTACAGAGGCAGCAGCACGGGAACACAGTTTACGTGTATACCACCAGTTGCAGGCATGGCATGGATGCCATAGGCCTCCAGAACTTTGGGGATGGAAAAAGGCAGAACACTGCCTAGTCCCTATCACAACACTGGACAAAGTTATCCCTGATGAGCTAATGAAACTGCTATTCTGTAGGTGCACCAAGGGATGTGGCCCATCATGCGGTTGCCGTAAAGCTGGAATGCCTTGCTCGTATATCTGTTCTAAATGCAACGGCGTATCATGTCTCAATTCAGCTCCTTCTTGCGATACACTGGACCATGATGAAGACATGTTGGATGAGGACCAACTAGAAACCCCAAAATTCCCAGAGGAACAGGATAAGACCACTGGGGAACAGCAGGATGATTGTGATGAGCTGCAGGGAAGCCAAAGTGACGGGCTTTCTGGCCAAACCCCATGTCTTGTATCTCCACGTTCTGCAGCAGGGAAGCGTCGGAAACTACATTGACCACAAACACTTTGATCCTCATTTACGAAAGACCTACTGATTGCAGGTAAAATTGTAAAGAGGTCTTTTTTACGCAGTACATTGATGCTCTACAATTTTCATATAGAACATTTTTCGATCCAATGAACTGTTTGCCAAAAACTGGAGAAAACTGTAGTTTGACTGCAATTTTTACATTTTTCAAGATGGCGGATATTTTTCAAGATGGCGGCATTAGCCCACCACCTACACCCCGAGACTTTTAATATGGTATTGCTGGCATTCTTCCGAATATATGTCCCCAATTTCAGCTTGTTTCGAATTTTTTCCGCTATTTTATCTACTTTTACTGGACTATCACATGTTATAATGGTTTACTTATTACTCTCTGAGTGTTGAAATTATTCGTTCATTAAAGGTATCTTGAAGCAAAATAGATTCGTAGCTCAGGACACAAGCGTCTAGAGAAACATTTTAAATTTGTTTCTAATTCTGGATTTTCAATAACTGCATTTGTTATTTATAAATTTTCTTTTTTACTTTGATTGAAATAGTGAGTTATTGGTTGAGCAGTATCATTTCAAAAGTTTGTTTGTCTACTTTTTAAACATTTTACGAGGGAGACAAGAAACTCATTATTGATTAAGCCTAATGAGGAAAATGATATTCAAATCAATTTGAACCACGTACGTTCGTATTCCTAATTCAAGCTACAAGAAAAAGTTTGATAGTCAGTTCCAGTAGATACAACACTGCTATACACTAGGGATATCATTGAAATTCCAGTTTTCAATTTTTGGGTCAAACTAAGTGTGCACAAAATCTAGTATAGTGTGCACAAATTAGTACAAAATATGTACTAAATCTTGGGATGAATTTGGTTTGGAAATCTTGATGTAGTCGCGCCAAGCTCACCCAATAAAATTTACTGGCTATCAAATTTGAGTAGTAAATTTCAAAACGAGTTAAATCCGTGAAACGTAAAGTACCAAAATGATCGTTCAAAAAATGTATTGTATTAAACACTGCTCCCAATGTGCCCAGGAGTACTAAGGACACTCTGGTACTCAATTTGATAAGAGGCTGACTGAGCGCCAGGCATGGCAACACTGTGAGAAGACTCTCCAGCGTCCTGGCCGGCATTTGAACCCGAGCACCAAGCCTTACCTAACACTGAAAAATATACAAAATCTATAGGGGTACGAACTCTATCTGGAAAGATACTCACTGGTATTGCCGCCAATGAGGAGTCACGGGTCAATTTTCTCTACTGATCCTATAAGGGGTGGTTATACTTGCGTAAACGATTTCCCAAACCGATCCAAATATTTTAGGTAGCACTTATATTCGAGAAGTGCTTATCGAGTCAATAAGACTTTTTAATGTGCTTCTTAGTAAGTTAATTAATTAGTTTTGTTTATCCGAAACAACTATAGTGCGAAGTGCATCTGTAGAATAATTGCAGTTAACAAATACAAACACATTGTTTATACAAAAATGTACTACCTTGAATACGTTAATTGAATTCTTAGATAGAAAAAAAAGAAGTAATGATATCATTGGTTACATTTAGCTAATAAATTTATAATACTAATACATATTGTAGTTATATTCTTTTCAAATGTACAAAATAAGATTATCACTGGCTTTTTCGTGGCTTTTTAAAGTGATATACATTCTTCTGCCACCTATAATCATGTTCGGAAAATTAAAAAAAAAAGTTGTTATATTAAGCAACAAACAGTTTCAAAATACACGATTTTCATCAGATAGACGAGTCGATTTCTAACAGACTTCAAAGCATTGTATTCGAAATAACATCTGTATGTCTCTTTTTCACTTTATCCGAACATAAGTTTGAAGGTAATTAACCGATCTTGCGAAAGCATGTTGCGTTTAGCAGAGGAAGTTACATGGGATTCCTGTTACTTTAGAAAATTTGTTGTTGTTTTGTATTTGCGGGTAATAACAAAAGATGGGTAATGAATATTTTTTTTAAAACAATGGTTATTCAGATCATGAAAACAGGTTGTAATTATTTCACAACTTTGTTAAATAAAATGTCCTTTGATGATCTTAGCAATAAATCGGAAGATACTAGATGCTAACTGTAATTATTGTAATACAAATAACGCCACAATTTGATAAAATTAAAATATATAGTATTTTTTCCTTCCCTTTTTGTGAACCTTTGTGCTTAATTGCGACGTTCGAAGTGCCAAAAGTCTTCTTTCGAGAAAAAAAGAAGTTCTCATCAACATGTTTATCAACAATTGAGTAGTCCTATCATGTTCGACATGTTCTAATCAACATGTTTATCAACAATTAAACTTTCATCATATTCATCAACAATTGATTTGTTATCAACATGTTCGTGCCAGACATAACGTTCAATACAATTCACAAAATAATTTGCAAAATATGTTCTTCCATTTTGCTGCTGCCGAAATGTGATTATCATAGGTAGGAAAACACCTAGGAAACATCACTCTGTGTCAAAAATGATAGTTTGGAAAAAATAGGTGCTTAATCTCTTTTGTTTCTACAGCCAACAATTCATGTTGTATCACTATGTCTAATGTCAACCATGGTATGTCAATTCATGTTGTATGTCAATCCAACATGAAACCAGATAGCTATAGAATTCCGATAAACCATTTAATTAACTGCTCTGTCTGTCACCGATGACGATTCAGAGCTGCGTATTAATTTATGTACAGATGCATTTGGTGATATCACATGGCAGTAATATATTGATAGTATTCAGGATGTGTCCTCCACTCACCTCTGACATTTTCTGTGTTACTCGATTATGCTGTGGAATATCATGAAAGGGATAGACTGTTTGCAGAAATTTTACATTTTAAAATCTTTCGGACCGTTAGGTTTGTAATTTCACTTCTCTGTCGGTGGAAAATCACACAGTAAGAAAGGCATGTGTTAATTTAACACTTTACGGTGTCCCTGCGTGACTATAACTTTTTTTTGTGTGTTAAAGCAACATAGCACACGGTGTTGATGTTGGTAGTGGCAAAAAAAAATTAAAAAAATACGGGAGCAGCGAGATTTGCACATGCGTTGCTGAGCTAGAAGTTGAACTTTCATAAACGTTGTGTCTATTGTCAAAGGAAATGTTTTACTATTACATAATTATAAAACAAGGTGTATAGGAGCTAGTCCTTCGTCAGAACTAGTGTTGTACGCAGTTTGTGATCATTCTGAAAATTTTCACTCAAGCTATGTGGTGCGCAATCTCTCCTCCAAGCGTCAAGTAGGAGAGTTTGCGCAGTACATTCATTTAATACAATGAGAGGAGAGGTTGCGCTAAGTTATGTATAAACCAGGGTCAGAGTTCAGTGCCATTTTTGGTCCACCTGCCCATACTTGACGGAGGAATACACTATGTGAAGAGTATAAAATTATTTTCTCTGTCCACTTACGATTGTACTAGTACAGTTTATAAACACTGCCACGAGTAAGCAATGTAACGTTTAAAAGGAATATTCAGGCTGCTTTAGTTTATTACTTTTTGTAATACAACAATTTATATTGTTTTGTATAACAAAAAGTAGTTTCTATTTGGTTCGTACTATCGAATGTTATCTTATTCTCATGCGCAGTCTCTCCTACACATGTGCGCAATCTTATGTATCCTAGTAGGAGAGTTTGCTCAAATGAAGGATTAAAAAAAACTACAATATCATTAAGCATACAATGACTTATTACAAAGATTAATAGAATGTAATTGAGCATAAGATACTAAAGAATATATCGTGTAATTTTTAAGACGTTTGCATATAAAATAGAATTTTGGTGATTTTTTTTAATTGTGCGCAATCTCTCCCACACTTACCCTAGATGATTCACGAAATACTTGCTAAGTTTGGGCATTTTACTTCCATCCACGAATTCTGATCTCTACTAAAAAAAATATATAATATTTTTATTTATTCGTTCACGAAAATAATGCCTAAACAATCGAAAAAAATATATAATTCAAAAATCTATCAGCGTAGCACGGAGAATATTAGAATGTAGTACACTGAATCCTTCATAGATGGTAGCAAATTTGCGAACAAACTTTGCCATCTAGCGGGGAAAATACGAACTAGATGCTCATTAGCTGGTATTCGTGCAAAGTTTTAAAACATCATTGGCAACAATTATTAATAATTTTCTTCTGCTTAAGAAATATACCTTTGTACTCAAGACATTTTACCTAGTACTTACGATATTTTTAACGTTTTCAGTCACGAAATTTGAACACGTTTATTCAAGAAAATTCTGTTATCTCTAGCTATGAACTTTCGGGCTACAATTACATTACATAGGAGTAAATTAAGCTCTTAAAATATTTAATCCTCATTTCATATATTATTTTATATTACTACTTTATAAAATGTTTAAAAAATATTTTTGTCTTTTACCTCACCACACAGGTACGCAATCTCGCGACTCGCTGCCCGAGATTTAACTTTTGAGATATTTCGCCTAAAACTAATAGAACATATGGTCCCTTCAATGCAAAACTCACGAAAAGTGCAAAATATTGTGGGTGGTGAGTAATACGTTGTTTTCTACAATTTTGTCTAAAGTTAGAAAAGGATCATTATACTCAATTTGAAAGACTACACAAGACAAGTATTTTCAAACATACTACAAAGATTTTAGTGCAGTTTCCGATTTTAAAGGAATATTGACCCTCCAAAGTCGATCTTCTCAAAAATAGATCTTGAACTTTCGTGAGTTTTGCATTGGAGGAAGGATATGAGACACATTTATGAAATTTATTAACTGATTTTCATAACCATACGAACGTGTAAGGAAGTAAGTTCTTAACATACATTAAGAATGTGGTGGGTTATCTTATTAAGTTTCTTGGAAACCTGCGGATGCGTATGAGTACTTTTACTCAACACGAATATTTTTGTTAAAACTAACTTATTCATTTATTTCATTGAGCATTATGTTAAAAAGTGCTTGCTCATATAGAATATTTCAATCCCATTCAACTATGAACAATTTTCGTTTTCATGCTTTCTTTAAACTAGATCTGTACCATCTGTTGATTCAAATCGAATAATACACGTACTCTATAATAACTAATATCACTTTCATGAGAATTTATTTTTCTTTGTGTTCACCCAGTTCATATAATCGGGTTGAAAGTTCCTATACAGGTAAATGTATCTTACTTGCTTATTAGATCTGCTAGATTTTATCCTTGTAACTAAGTAGATTAAAAGTTGTAATCTCAGAGACATTTATTTGAAAATAGAAGAACAATTCACAGATTAAAATAATATTTGTGTTTAAGTCCGCTTCTGTACTTAATCCTTGAGGCGCCCCTCATTCGCTTTTCGCATCGTAGCCCCAAGCTAGGTTTAAAGGCTCCCATATCATATCTGATCAATGACATAATTATATGAAGAAAACAAAGTGATATTCTAATGCAGCGTTTCTCAAACTGTGGTCCGGGGACCAGCTCTGGCCCGTGAAGCTAAGACAGGTGGTTCGCAGCCAGACTTAAAAATATAATTCTAATAAAGATCAAAAGTCTGTTCAAAAATGATTCACTTTAAAACTACTTCTACTAGTTTACTGGGTTCCCGTAGGTATTCAAAACTTGTCCTAAGATTTATGAAGTTAAAAAATCGCCAAGTATGCCCCTGACGAACTACTAATTTAGAAATTATAAACCTTTGTCTACGTCTGACGTGCTAAGATATTTTACTAGCAACGCTTTCTGAGTTTCAGCTATACTTGTGGGATAAAATACAGGTTTTATAGGAACCCATCCTTTCAGACAATAAGAAACCACTAACATCTCACTGGGATGAAAGAGTTGTCAAAGTGTAAAGACACCATGAGGAATGATAAAAATTAGCAGTGGTCCTCAAACTTTCTTATTGCACGGCACATTTATTCGTCGCGTATGGCACATCCGTACACCGGACTGAAGAACTGCTAGAGGTGTTATTAAGCAAGTTATAATTCGAGAAATATCTTACGAAACCTAGCGGAAAATGCTTTAAAACTTAAAACTCATCGAAAATCGAAAAACGCTCACAGTACCAAATTTGTTGACCTCAGCCTAAGTTGCCTAAAAGCTCTAAACAAATGCAATTTTTTTGTCGTGTTGAGGGGTGTTTGTGTAACGCCCTTCTATTTGAAAAGAGGAAGATGTCCTTGAACTGTCCTTTCAACAAATTAATAGAATCATATTCCTTTAGGAAACTAGAGATAAACCGATACTTCAGGATTCAATCGCACAAGTTTTAATGTGTTTACGTGATAGCACGGAAAAAGAAGAATGCTAAACTTCATTCATAGCATTCCATTCAGGGATTCCGCCAGGATTTTTAGTTTGGGGGGTTGTAAAGTCAAAATTGCGAGGGTGTAAGTGGAGTTTTACCCGGTTTCTATCAATTTTTGATCATAGAATTTTTTAAGTTGAGGGGTGTTCTTGAGAATTTGAAGTGACACCCCCACAAGATGGGGGTCTGGCAAAATCACTGATTCCATCTCAGATCTTATTTAACGCGAAGCGTAGGGATTTCTCACTAATAAGTAATTCTCAGAAAACTTCTATTTCATATTTAGTCTTATTTTAGCCCTTTAATAAAAAATAGTGTTACTTGATCATAGATCGAACAAACCACTTCGTAGTACCTTAGTGTTCGGGGCTACACCCTTTGAGAATCATTGGACCTTATAATAAAAAGGAACTCTTGTTTCATGAATAGTAGAAAGCACATGATAAAAAATGACAAATTCACTAATTCATTTATGAAGAGACAAGAACGCGATGCAGAAGAGTGAATTAAATAAAGGGGAAAACAATTTATTCTCCCCTTTTCTCTTAAAATAACACAGGAGGGCACTTTAACAAATTAAGAGAGGGTACAATCCCCCTGAAGCCATCTCTGTTTCTTCATTTTCACCCTATGTTTGTTAATTGTTTCCGAGTCATCATGCGCACAACCGATACTGAATTAATGGGCGATGTTTCCTAAATGAGAAAGGAACACGACGTTAATTGAGAAATCGATCAACTTTCCCGTCGTTATTCGCGTTTACTTTTCTTTCGCTGAATTCATCAATGTGAAGTGGAAAGGCGTAACATGTTTTACTTTTAACAAAGAAAACAATAGAATGCTTCGAATGTTGTACTCAGCTGTTCCCTTCCCCCTCTTGCTTCAGTCTTTCGAAAGACTCATACTGTTTCTCAATGCTTTTATTCTCAGTGTTGCCAGATAGCTTTTTTTCAAATTTATATTTCTTGTTATTGCAGGGGTAATTTGGATAACGGCGTATCGAGGTTTTCGTCATTTTTCAGGAGAGCGGAAAATGTCGTTATTGAAGACGTTTATATTCTTATAGAAGACGTTAGTAGAGAACAGCAAATGAAATAAACCAGTCCCAGAGCAACGATATACACACCCCAACACCTACTGACAGGTTCATGCTTGCGGAAAATGTATTTATCTCATTTTCTGCAAATAGGCCCATATCCAAATTTAGCGTTACCAGTTTATGTACTCTTTTTTCAGGGTGTATACTTTTGTTCTCACTCTTTTTTCAGTGGAGTACTCTTTTGTACTCTTTTTCCATGAAGGTTGGTCATTTGAAAGATTATTTAGGTTTTCTTAATCGAGTAGGTTTTGAAAGTTCAAATTTGAAAAAAATATACTAAAAATGGAATTCCTTAAATTCATTGAAATGGTTTGCATCGCATTCAGATCTATTTTAACATCGCGAGTTGTTTTTTTTATTAATGTGTCGCGAACTAATTAATGAAAACACTTATTTCATTGTTGTAACAATGCAATAAATACATTGTTTTCATGTTTAAGTTAAAACAACGAATAGAAATAAATAAATTAATATCTAATTTTTAAATTTAAATTCGGATTGTTGTAAATAAAAATATTTAAGATTTAATGTTTTAAAGCATTGCAGTAGTATTTGGCAGTATTATTAGTAATTATAGTATTACTGGTACTACTAAATAGTAGTAGTAGTAGTAGTAGTAGTATATGATAAAGGTGTATTATCAACTGTAATTTAAGAAAATGTTACAACATTGCGAAAAATTCGCAACCTTGGATTCAAAATGGCTTCCCAAAAATCATTTTCCACACCGTTCGAGCTACTGAAATGAAATTTGGTTGAGCTACTGAAATCATGAAGGTGTAGCAATACGAGTAGGTTACAATAAATGGGGCAACCCTCGCATATGGGGGTGCAGCTGCAGTCATCCCCAGGGGAACGTTATGGGACATATCTGCACTATGGGGCGTAGCCCCCCGGAGAGTCTGGTTACGATAGAGGGAGCGCATGGTGGTAGATCTGCACCATGGGGGCGCAGCCAGCCACGGGGAAGCGAGTATTCGTGACTGTCCCGATGACTCTTGCCAACATATTTTATTCACCCTGCACCAACGGGCGGGTAAGATACGTAGCTTTCCATTAGACACTTAACTATAAATTCTATGCATCATTTGAAATTATCGACACATTGGCAACGCTGCTTGTTTTCTAGTTGTCTTCTAGATTCGCTGGTTGGTCCTTACTTCATTTTACCTTCGTTTCAATCTTCTCTTCTCCCGCACTTACCCTTTCTACACTTCGATTGAAAAGGGGGAGAAGAGCTGTTATGCTCACAAAACAGGGAACTTGTTACCAACTTTATTTCTGTGTCACCCTTACTGCTGTGGTTTTCTTTATTATTTGTTTCCTGTCATGTGAATGAAATTGATTGCTGTACGTAACAGGCGAAACCAGAACTGTAGGTTATTGCAAAGAAACAGAAATGGTTTCTTTTCGGTATACAATTCATATAAAATCAGCTTCGTTTTTTTTCGAGTGTATAATTCATGATCCTTTTGAAAACAAAAACGAAAAACTTAAATGGCTAAATCTTAAGTTTAAACATTATGTAGCCTATGCACTATCATTTTTATAATCTTGTCAATGGTAAGGCTGATTGTTGCTATTTAAAAGAAAAATCTTGTATTATACACCAAAACAACAAGTAAGAGGGATACTTCTCTCTTTTACCCAATACCTCAACATTTGAGGTCAGATACACCAGGGACGTAGCTACAATGCTGCGAGACCCCGCGTTGCGAGAGGTGCGGATGTCCAGGGAGCCCTCCATACAGGTGATATATAAATAGATAAAAAATAATTTAATGGCTAACCCAGCAAACAAAACAAGGGAACTCGCTTCGAAGTTTGATTTTAAAACTTACCCAGAGTTGGTAATGCCTTATTTCCAGTGGTCGAAGTGAGGCGGTACGCACCGGTATGGCATACCGTCTCTAGTTTTTGAGAGCTAAACGCATACGGTTACTGAAACACATGCTATAAGTGTTCTTATATCAATTTTTGATTTGTCGAGGAAAATATTAGGAAAACATACCGTCTCTGTTTCTTTTCCACTTCGAACACTGCTTATTTCTATTACTAACATCTTACCGTGGTTAACGTTAAGCATAATTTTAGTAATGTAAATGGTAGTTACCGTTAATGTTGGTTTCAAATTTAACTAGCATCAACTTACGACGTTTATCTATTTACGTTAGTTATGTAAACGCAAGATGGCCGTTAAGCGCAGCTCACTTGGTGAGTTTATTCCTTTCTTTATCGAAGTATATAGCATCCTAGTGAGGCGTATCACTTTTAAAGTATAAAATAATGATGGCAGAACTAATCTACAAAATGTTACGCTACAATCAATTCATTTGTGTTTAATAATTTATAATTTAAAACTCTGCCGTGTAGCCTTAGAGTATGGAAAAAGTAGATTCCTTACTCCAAGCCTGTAACGTGTTTCTTCACTGACAATCGCAGTACAAGCACGATAATCAAGTTAAGTTACATAGTCTAACTATGATTTTTAGAATCGTAACATTCTTAGTAATCTAAACAAGATATTAGAAGATTTATTTTACGTCTAGACGAGAATATTCACGCAGTCTGGAGGAAATCTCCATTTTTAGAAATCTGGCAACACTGTTAAGAGCTTGCGTAGCGTTTGCAGTGGAAGTATTAGTGTGTGGCTTTTACATGCAGGAAGAAATTGTTGAAACTGCGTACGAGAGATTCTGCTAGAATGACCCTAAGAAGTTCCTTGAACGGGTCCCAAAAATTCTACGTACACTACTGAGACACACTTAAATATTATATATCATTTCGAATTCGATGATGCTATAATAATATGGTTAAGAACATGGACATTCACTTCTTCTATAGGTTCTATATGTGTTTGCTTACTTTTCAAACAAGAGTAATTAAATCAAAATGTTTCATTCCTGAATTCGAATTTGCGTGCCTCGCCAGTGCTGATCCGAAGCCTGCGACCGTAACCAATAGACCACAAGGGATGGATTTATCAGTCTTTTACCTTTTTAAAGTCGTTTTAGTGTTGGTTCAGAGCCAAATTTTTAAATTTAAAAAAATAGTTAAGATAGCATAAAATTTGCATCTTAAGAAAAGTGTACGTTTTTCCTTTTTTCATACCATAGGTTAAACAAAATTTATTCCAAAAATTTAAAAGTGAGTTGTTGAGGTAGAAACGAAAACTTCAATATTAAAGAAACGATAAATTCGAATTTCGAACTGGAAATAAAATGTTAACGCACTTTAGGATTAGATCTCACTCTTACTTTTGTGCCACATCCCTTCGTAATTCCACACACCCCACACCCAATTCAAAAACAATGTTAATTCGGTTTGTGTGGCCTGTCTCTTTCACTCAGAAATTACATGACCATGAGCCGTGGTTAAACACACACACACACACTACACTGACATTGAAACACGCATACTACTACTAAGCCACACCCTAAACGTAATCGAGGACACAGTTTATATGTATCGTTCTGTTGACAATTTACCAACACTCTCCACTTAATGCAAATGTTATTCGCTAACCGACAATCAATACGTCGACGCCTCGTGTGATTGCACTCCTATGCTCAAAGCACAAATGACAATTTACCACACACACACACAGGAAACTGAAGCAAAATTCTGAATAGCATTCGTAGAACTTACAAATAGAAGTTTAATCTGAATTATAACCAACTTTCTATTGTTCTAATCCGGACAACGCTGAGTGTATGGTAAAGCACAGTAGGATTTATTACACCACAATAGACTGCCAGAGAACAAAAAGAGGAATTTGAAATTTATACCGCAGAACTCTGAATATACGAACCTAGTGAGATCAAGGTCGAAATTTTTAATTAAAAGAATCGAAAATTTTGAAAATCTGGAGGAATGGAACTATAGTCAGGGAACTACATAAATTTTTAAGTGCTGTATGGAGGAAGAAGGAGCTTCCAAAGAAATCGAAAATATAGGTCCAAATATTGGTTATGGTCTAAATATGGGCTAGTAGAATTGGCAACATTGCGTGGTTCTGAGTCATCCTGGTGGTGAGAACGTGAAATTGTGGCAAGGGGGAAAAAAAGAAGCACGTGGGAGAAGTGCAGCGTCATATCTCGAGTAGTGTGGATGTTGTAGGGCATAAAGTGCCATTTTACGTATCCTGAAGAGATTTAGAGGTAAACATATTTTATTGTCAGGATAAAAATCTGACGAGGAAAGGGTAATATTGTTATGATCATCTGGCTGTGGAAAGTATTCGTTTGTTCTTTTTTTCGTATATTTAATATTGTGTAACATTACTTGGACGTAACAATAATCGAAATATTGTTATACAGTTGGTCTAAATACTGGCTACCAGGTGTGGTCCTAATATAGGCTAGCCTATATTTGGACCACGTTTTGAAAAACTAAGAAATAAGGTTTAATTTGTGACTCGATTTTGTTCCAGCATGCCCAGAACTACTATAATATATATTGTAAAGCATGAAAGGAAGCGTTGGAGGGAAGAAGATATGGAGAACGCCATTCAAGTTGTTAGGGAAAAGAAGATGGGGACTTTAAAAGCAGTGCAGATTTTTAACATGCCACGTACAACACTTCAAGCATTAAGTGGGAAAGTTGATCTTAGTCCAGAAGAAGCTGCTCGCATAAAACTAGGGAGAAAGTCATACTTGAAACAGCTGGTGTCATACTTACTCCTTATGGAGCAAAAAATCTATGGCCTTACCATCGGTGATTTGCGGCGAATGGCATATCAACTGGCAGTGCGAAATAATATAGACACTCCATCTAAATCAGATGGTGTTTATATCTGTGACTTTTGTAAATAGACCATTAGCACTTTCAGTTCCTTTTTATTTAATTAATTCAGCGTTTTCAGTTCTTTTGATTTTGATTTTTATTCTTTATGTTTACTTTTAGTTACAAACAATGTGGTTTTCCTTTACATTGTATTCAAATGTATCAATAAGAGAACCTTTTGGAGGAAACAAAAACTGTTATTGTGTGTTTTTGTTTTCCCTTTATTGCCAAGTTGTTTGTGATTTATTGAAGGTAGCCCATATTTAGACTATCACTTCAAATTTCAACATTTCGTCGATTTCTTAAAAAAAAAAAAGGTTATTTGAGTGTCATGGAGTTACGTTTTATCTTCATTAAGTATCATACTATAGACGTATTTTATTAACATCGTTCTACAAACTATTTCATAAGTACAATTGCAAACAGTAAAATAAAAGTGGTAATGTATATTTAGACCATCTTTTCTAATAGTTCTGGTGTATAAAAAAGGAGATAAATCTGCCTGTAATTATTACTGAGGAATCTCTTTACTCTCAACATGTTACAAAGTATTGAATCCTCTAACACGCCTCGGCATAAACGTAGATAAAATATATCGAGATCGCCAATGTGGGTTTAGAAACCCCGATCTACGTTGGACCAGATTTTAGCCTTGAGACAAATATTACAGAAAAATGGGAATACAATGGGACGGTTCCCCAGTTGTTCATTTAAGAAAACATGATTCTGTCAAAAGGTGAAAATTATACAGTATCCTGATACGATTTGGGAGTCGGAGAAAACTTATTTTAAGC
>JAGDQP010049858.1:0-14393 GCA_022664845.1 Lepisma saccharinum | reverse complement strand
GGATGTATATGGCAATTGCTCGTTCTGAATAATAATTTCTTATATTATGCATTTTGAGAAAAATAAAAAAGAGCAAATGTTCTATTTTGATATGTCTAAAAGATACAACCTTTCAAAATTAAAATGATATAGTCGGTTGGCCGCCATATTGATGACGTCATATCTCTTAAACATATTATCCAAGTTGTATGTTTCACTCTTATTTATGGAAGAATTATAGTAAAACATATCCAAAAAATTGTATTTATTATTTGCAAAACATATCGGCTTTACAACTATATCATTAATAGCGTCAGAAGTGAATATGGCGAACTCATTTTTAAAGGTGTCAATCACTGCTTGGTGCGCATAAAATCGACTAGCTCCATTAATTTTAGAGATACAAGAATTATATTGGGCTCGTTGGAAAGCTCTTGAAAAGGCAAATAACAATTATTTCGGGACGTTTTCACATATTCGTATTCGTTTCAAAGTTATTCACAGTTAAATGTGACAACAAACATTAAGAATATACTTTCCTTTCAATTCTAGGCGCCATTTTTAAAGATGGCGGTTGTATATGACGGGCACTAGCTATGAATAACATTTGGTAATATATTCTATGGAAAATGAAACAAGAACGAAGTCTCTATGTTAAAATGTCGAGAAGATACATAGTTTTAAAATTTAAAAGTTAAATTCGGTCGGCGGCCATGTTGATGACGTCATATCTCGGTTTCCCCAAGCGGGACTTTTTTGGGACTTTGAGTATGTTGTTTAGGACAACATTCTGAACATTTTCACCAATTTTCAGCTTGTTATTATAAAATTCCGGGTGAAAACCTAATTGCACCGTACTAAATTGGGTAAAGATTTGATCACTGACTCGTCGAGTTAACTCAGTTCGGTGATTTTCCTCAAATTGAGTTCCAATTCATTTGGAACAAGACCAGGTCAATTAGCTGAATTTCAGACTGGGTCATTTAGGTGAAGTTTGAGACGGGATAACCTATGTTCGAGCGAGGCCGGGTTTAAAAGTGACCCGGTTTCAGCTCTGATATAAACATGTAATTTACTTTAAAACTGAAAAGAATCTTATCCTAGTGCTCTTGGAGGTGAATATAATGGGATATTGCTTGAACGTATAATATCATATCAGTTTCATCTTTTAATAGTCTGTTCTTCAGACGTTGAATTTCTTCATCCAAACGCCTGTGCTTTATTCTCTTTTATTTTTTAGAAAATTTTCTAATTTTTTTTTCAGAATGTATATAAATTAGTTGCAAGTGGAACATGAATGAGACTGAGGAAAAGCATAATCCCTGCCACTTAATATAATTTGAATTTATTTAAGGCTGAGGGCGGGATAGGAAGAGAGGATGTTGGAAGCTAGTACCATCCCAATCTTTGCCTCGTATGACTGAGGGAAAGCACAATACCTGCCATTTAATATAATTCGAATTTATTTTAAGGTCTTTAGATATCTAAGGCTGAGGGTGGGGTTGAAAACAGCTTACTTTACTGACCGGACTGAGCCGGTCTTGAGTAAAAGGACCTAACTTTGAAACCATTTTAGCCTTCATGCATCTTTGGCTCAGGCTGAGATAGGGTAGCGGTCAGGGTCTTACTTAAGCTAATATCCTGGAAATCACCTGGTGAAACTGACGGAAACCTCAGTCACGATAATTGGGTGAACAGTAGAAGCCTTTAGGCATCTTTAGCTCAGACTGAGATAAGGTAGGGAAAAAGGTAAGAAAGCTAGCGGTCAAGGCATTATTTAAGTTGCTAACCTGATAGTTGCCTGGTATAACTCTAATGAATAATACCATCTTCAAAATTCTGCATGTGTCTCTTTGATTATTCAGGGAGCAGAGTTGAAATCAGATCACTTTACTAACTGAACTGATCCGGTCTTGAGTGAAATGACTTTAACATTGAAAATTAAAATAAAAACATTTTAGCCTAGCCTTGGATAACTCTAATGAATAACAACATTATCTTCATTTTGCGTAATGTCTTTGATTATGCAGGAAGCAGAGCTGAAACCAGGTTACTTAACTGATCGAACTAACTCTGTTGAGTGAAATAACATTGAAATTCGAATCATTTTAGCCTTTAGACATTTTTAGCTTAGGTTGAGATTAGGGAGAGGATAAGGAAGGTAGCGGTCATGGTTTTACTAAAGTGGTAGCCTCATAACAACATGGTTTAACCCTTAATGAATAATATCGTCTTCACTATTTTGCATGAGTGTCTTCGATTATTCCGGAAGCAGAGCTGAAACCAGATTTGACGAGTGGTAGGGTACAAACCCACGTGCCTACTCATTATGGATTCAACGTCTGTGACGTTACCGTCTGGAGCACGAGGGGTTGTGTGCGCATGAATAAACTAACTTTGTGATCTGGTAACCTGATTGATTACGTTTACTTACGCCTCAGAGAATACGACTACGTCAATTGACCGGTATTGTTCAATTTGTTATGAATTACAAATAAGGATGGCCAAATGGATGTGATATCTGGATCCATATGTCAGGATGAAAGTTTCCGATATCCGGTTCTTTGGATCCGAATCCGATTTTGATTTATCTGTATTTCGGTCTCATTAGAGAGAGAAAAGGATGTAAAAAGGTAGTCGTTGGGCCATGGTGTAGCTTTGTAGGTAGCATCTTAGAATTTTCCCGGTGAAAACTGAGTTATAATTTATCATTTTCTTTTTGTATATTTCTTTGCGAGTGGGAGTAAAATGAAGTGTATTATCATTATAGTATTGAGAATCAGTCTTTACGGTGAACAGTGAGCGAGGATGGGGAAAAAGTTAAGGTTTTTATTTATGACGGACAGTAAGTTGTAAGGCGAAAGCGGATAACGTTTGTATCTTTCATTGTTACAGAACTACGCTGGGGTGGTGGAGAAAACGTTAACCTTGGTAATGAACAGATGTGTTTGAATTTTTTTTTTTGTTTGATCTATTTAACTGGATGGCTGTTTCTTAATGTGTCATTTTTATTCTTTGAGCATGATTTTTCTAGACGATTGTTTCATCATGTGGCCCTTTTTACCTTTTTCGGAAACTGTGTTTTTTTTTTGTTCAATTTCTTTTTGGATGACTTTCATCATGTGGCCCTGTTTTACGATTTCTTTTATTGGATGACTGTTTCTTCAAGTGGTCGCCCACATAGCAAAATGACGTCCCAGGGATATCTGACGGATCTCCTGGCAGGATATCGGGACGTCCTGTTTAAGTCCCGTTTACATCCATGGGACGTATAGTTATAATTAACCCTTCGTATAACTATACGAAAGCATATCCTTCGTATAGTTACAATTAATTAAATAATAATAATAGTAAGGTCGATTTAATTTATAAAAATTCCAGGTAGGTAATCCAGCACGGTTTTCCGGGGGACATCCATACGGGATGAACTGTTTGTATTCCCCCAGAGTTATCCCACGGACGTCCTTAGGAGATCGCTATGGGAGCAGGACCATTCTGACGGTAATGGGATCTAAATGGGACGTCCCAGGGATGTCTGCTATGTGGGCGTTTTCTATTCTTTGGGCAAATGTGTACAGGACGTGAAAATGTTATGGAAATGTTTAATATGGGGTAGTAATGTGAGTCAGTACCCTTTAACTGAAAGTAAGGTATATGTCTAATGAAAAATAATTAAAACTATGATTTAATTTTAATTGATTTGTATTAGTAATAAAAACTAATTTTTATCTTTTTATTTTCTGTTCCGTTTCCAATTATTACCTTTTTCAGTTTTGAAAAGTGAAGAAGTATACTGTACTGCTTCTTGTTGACCAACATATCAATTAAAGGTAATTAGATTTTATATGAATGTACTGATAATGCTTGATAATTGACCTGCATGTGCAGATGATTTAACTTTCATAAAATCAGTACATTGTGGTTTAAAACAATATTTTGCATCTTTTATTTTAGCCCAGATAGTTCACTCTGTAGAGCGTTAGACTTTTAATCTAATGGTCCGGGGTTCGACTCCCTGTTTGCACAAAATTTAGTATTATTCTTAGTAATTTCATTACAAATTATGTAATTAAAAAAAAATATAATATGGATAATTGAGAAAGTGCTTTTAGGGCTGTCGAGGTGGTAGTAACTCTATAGATAAGAAGGTAAAATAGTTTAGAAGAACTATCTATTATACATCTCAGCGTTAAAATTAGTTAGAATTAGTTTTTCAAAGCATGAGGAAACAGAACTCACAGATTATTCCCATCGTAGAAACGGATAGATATAAAAAGTAGAAAAACTGATTTAAAATATTTACATGAAAAGTTAGAAAATACCAAGAATTTTTCTAATTTTTCTCGTTACAGATTTCGTCGAATTGAATTAAAATGAACTCGCTTCAAAAATACTGCACTTAATTGATTTAATTTAAAATCTATTAAGATAAATTAAGCTAAAGGAAGGCAAATAAGCACATTTTCTTAAAATTCGTAGTCTAAAATTGATTAATTTGTACTTTTTAAATTTAGCGAGAAAAATATTGAAACAAAGCTCAATTCGTGCTGAGAAAGAGTATTCCTGTACTTATTAACGACCTAACTCGTCATTGGCTCTTAAGAGAGCCAGAAGTGTTTGAGGAATACGATTCCAAGGTTGAATATGAAGAAGATATGCACTATTTAACTCGAAATAAATGAATGTCTATTGAAAATCAGAAAAAAGAAATTGTTTTTAATGGTAATTAAGCCTAATAATATATACACAGAATTTACACCTGGGCCCAGATTAGACTAGCTACTATTTACATAAGAGAGTGTACATTCGGATTAAAAGAAATTATCATGTACACTCAGGTTTAGAAAATTACTAGTTATATTCTGATTCAAGTTAATCGGTTAGAAATCTCTTCATCTAAAGTTTTTATCGTTCATTAACGTCCTATATCCGATTTTGAGGCACAACATATATATATATATATATATATATATATATACACTCACTCACTCTCTCTCTGCGTCTATCTTGTGTTCGCTTTCTCTGTAAATAATTGAAATTTACATTATTTACAATACTAAAAGTGGATATAAATTACGTTTTAAACCTACATGTAAAGTTGTTCCATTACTTTTGATATGTTACCTTAGTGTAGAACATTAAAATACTACTACTAGAATCAGTTGTTTAGAACGTGCCAAAGAAAATGTAACTGAAGACTAGTAAACAAGGACTCGAACTGCAACTTCTGGTTTCAAGACCCGGTGACTGAACCACTCGTCCATGCAAGCTTCTGCATGAAGTACCCGTTATTAATGTATATAAGGTTGAATTATTTGTCACCGCTTCGAAATTTCAAAGTTCTTTTGGTATCGTCTTGATGCTTCTTTGCTAATGATAATAAGTTGTAGTCAATTATCCACACTATACATTAATTATATTAACAACTCTTGTCCCTTTAATTTTAAGAACCTGCTTGTTTTTCTCCTCGCTACAGAAGCTATGTTCCACATTTTTATACGCTGTACTAAGGATAGCCGAGAATACCATTTGAAGTTACAGGGAAATGGGCATTGAGTTCATATCGAAACCTACCTCGAAATTTCGTAACTGCTCTTCTCAACTGCAAAGTCCGGAGATCGAGGTTGCAATATTGCGTGCGCACAATACAATCTATCAGTCAATTAACGTAAATCACTTCTGCTCCACTTTCGTAAAGACCCAAACATACATTTTTTGTACACACGCGCACAATATTGTACTCGATCTTGGGACCTTACCATCGAAATGAGCAGCTAATATTTTTGCATATAACCTTTCTACAGGACGTACAACCTCTTGGCGAAATTTCAAGGTAGGTTTCGATATGATCTCACTGATCTCAGGCAGTCGCTCAAATTTATCTGTCCAGAAGTATACACACATTTATATTAGTGCTTTCTGCTGTAGCAGATATAATAATAATTTTATTTGAAAAGAAAGAATTTTATACAAACACTATAACAACGCAATAAAAATATAGGAAGACGATCACAGAAAAAGAGAATCAAACATTTTTACAGTCATTTAACAAATATTCAAAAATTTTTTTTCAGATCGTAAAATAACGGTTACACTACTCTCACTTTAGCTTATTTATATGTATAACTGGAATACTATTCGGGAATGAAGTAAACATACGACGGTTTCGGATGGAAAATGATCAAGCTCTTTCTTTTTAAATTTTGAGGTAGTTGTTAATTTTACAGGTTGGTAATAAGGGAAGGAAGACATTTTAATATTATTATTCTTTACTTAAACACAAACCTATACGTTCCGTGTACGCAAGATTTTAGTTCGAAATATTTTTTACACTATGCGACATTTACGACTTAAATGATGATTGAAAATTAGCACTCTTTTGTTTTCACTTTGATAATAATTCAGCATACATAGTCGTCCAGATTCAATAATAACTGACGAAATTCTGAAACATACTTTATTGAATTAACTAAAACTAAAGAAAACACCCTAATTTCATGGAAAATTCATAATGAAATATAAATGAAAATACATTTTCTCTAGTAAGCTAGCATTTTCTTTCTTGTGACCGATATTACGTCCCTCCTTGAATTAAAAAGAAAGACACTGGTAACATTTAATACCTTACCACGATATAACATATAGTAACACTGCTATTGTAAATACTGTGGCAAATAAAATAAAGCATAACATTAGTATTATCTTTTATGTTTATACACTACATTATGTTTCATTACTTATTTCATATCTTTTCATCAACGATTGTTGTCACGCGTTGTTAGGAATAGTAACTTGTACAAATATGGACGAAAGCAAGTGCAGAAAGGCAACAACTGGCATAGAATATAATGTATATGCACACCTATTAGACTATAAGGAGAAATAATAACTGACAAAGGATGACAGTAGTATAAATACCAAGTACAGTAGTATAAATACCAAGTACAAGACAGTAGTATAAGATACACAGACAATCAGTACTTCATGATGGCCCAACATCTACTATATGATCTTCAATGTCCCTAATTACTAAAACGTAATTTGTCTTTGAATATTATCAATTGAATTTGATTTTTATTTAAATCTTTTAGGCAACATTTATACTACTGTTAATTAAAGAAATACAAGAACTGATTATTATGATTGTTTGTTTACAAGGAAACTGAGTGGGAGGTTCATTTTCAATAAACATGCAAATCTGATGTTTTAGGCATCCTGAGGTGTATGCCTACTAGACTATCTCGACCTAGCAGCCCAACGTCTGCTCGAATTTGCAATCAGCGTTATAATGACGAATAATAATACAGATCAGGATCATTGTATTGGGATCTACGTTGCACATATCCACTACGTCTCACGATGTACAATCATGGAAACATGTCAGGAACGACATGTGGCAGGCTTAGCCTATATAGCCCATAAATGAAAGTTAAATACAAACTAAATGCTAAACCATAGACCAAATAATTGCTAGACTCCCGGAATACCTTTTTCCGTGACTGTACATACATGACTTGTTCGGGGATAACTCAACACGCTTGTCAACTGAGCTTGTTTTCATTCAGTGACAGTGTTTTCATACAGTAATCCTGATAGACTCTTTTTACAATAGATACTGAAAACAAAACTGTGTTTGTAGCAATATTGTCATCTTAATTACACGCAGTTCAAACAATACTTAAAAGTCAAACACATAACAGAACTTCTATAATTACGTTTATCATTACAGAAAACCAAAGGCAGACATGAACACAATTCAGTCTTACACCACGATCAGAATAAAGCTTGGTCACTTCTTCTCCCCTCCGAAATACACAAAAACAAGTAACAACGCTCTTGCATCCTGCTCTTCTGACAACGATAGTTTTTCAACAAAACTGATAATGCTGATCGATTTTGGGCCTTATAATATAAACATACGTTAAGTTTAAAACACACCTGACAATGATCTTTGGTCAATTTTCCTCCCAACTCTTCGTCTAATATAAATATATTTTACATATATACATGCCATGATTTTTGACACAAGACTAAATAGGATTCACCATAGAAATTGGGTATTAATAGTTACATAGCCAGGAACGCAGGTACAATGTGATGGCACGAAAATAGAAACAGTATATAATGTAAATATTCGTTTAATAAAATATTCAGATTCCCAGTCTCCACTTTAGAAGCAAGTATTTTGATTTCATGTTTCTGTTCTTATTTACTTAATTTGACTTTTAATTTGCAATTGTTTTCTTAGGTGAAATACATATCGTCGTCGGAACTGCCATTATTTAACTTTTCATTTTCTTCTTCCAGTTTATAGTTCTGTGTACTGTGCATATTGTACAAAAATTTTGTGTGGAAATAACTTCTACTTTTTGAGATAGTACCGAAATTGTATTCCAGACTGTACTCAAAAAACCGGTTTTTTGGCCTTGCTGAAAAATTCATAGTTCGCCACATAGGAGGTATTGAAGTTCCGATGACGATATACTAAATAAACATACTAATAACACAATAATAAACATACTAATAATAATGAACGTACTACTACTACTAATAATAAACATACAATAAACATTCCAACAATGCTAAGCTTCTGGTACATTCTAAAGACAAACTATTTATACTAAAAATAATTTCGATATCCGTTAACTTTTAAGCACATACACTCTTACTCAATATATACACACGTGCAAAAGCAAACAGTTAATTAAAGAACTGGAATATTATATATATATATATATATATATACACTTTATATACACTTTTCTTTTTATATAAGGAACATTATAGAGCAAGAATTATTTACATATCGCTGCATGTCATGCAGTTTACATCATTTCAATGTTAAAGAGGTGGACCTCAAGAATGTATATATGACAAAGCGCGTATAATGATCTAGCAAAAACGTTTAAAAATGCTGAAAAATAAAATATAAAACTGTATCTTTGGAATGTGAAATGCTTAAACACATTGCAGAGAAAATCGATTTCTGAGAGGGCCTACCTACCCTATCTCACCGATATTCATCAACCTGACCCTCAATCACTAATAATAAACTTGATTGATTAGTATGCTTGGCGATATATTACAGAGAATATCTTTCCCTTTGGGAAGAGAAAATTTGCAAGTGGCATATTGTTCTTTTCATAATCGCTTTATTTTTTCGTCTATTCGTTTCGGAGTTTATATCGTCTTTTATACTGGTTTAACGTATAAAACACTACAGAATGCCCATTTCCTGTTTTTAAGCAAATGGAAAATGTATATTTTTATGTAAAACAAAGGGCATCTAGAAAGTAATGCCTCCTCCTCCTACCTTCTGTAATTTTCAACTGATTTTAATAAAATTGTGACGGCGTATACTATGATATGTTGCTAATATAGCGAATATTTTACTTTCAAATTCCTAAGTAAACAACCTGAATTACAGAAGAAGAAAAAAAATTAGTGATTGCGTTACTGAAAAAAAAAGAAAGAAGAAGAAGGATGTCACGTTGCAGAGACCCACAGAAGACTCCTGGCTGTACGTACAACATCAGTAATGTCCGTAAGTATATGAAGAGGTCTGGAGAGGGAAAGAGTTCAATGAATGACAAACAGGGGAATGAGAGACCCACAAGTGCAGTGACATGTGAACAGATAGAATGAATGACTTCACTCAAGTGTTTCACTAAAACAACAAAGATGAATTACATTTGAGTACATTGTACATACTTTGAATTGTACAGCCTTCTTCCTCATAATGTTTATATCTAAGTTCCTGAATAGAACTACACCGCCTGAAAAAAATGGAAGACTGAGATATTACGATAGGCACTCTAAACGGCAGTACACACAGTTGCATTCCCAAAACATGTATCGTCTGCGAGTTATAAGTAATTTAATAGGTACCTGAATAAGACTACACATTAAACGGCTACGAATACACACATTATTGTCGATGCTTTCATCTATAAATTCCAATGGTATTGATCATATTTTCCAATAAGTTCTTCAGACAAATTTTTCGATTTCAAGGCTAACTTGCTTTTTCTAGCGCCAGAAATCAGAAATTTAAGAAATTAATAGTTTGAGACGTCTTTTTACATTATGTTAAAATATTGCCGAGCAAAAGAGCACATTTTAATTTTTGTGTTTACTGATTGGATATCTAAAGGAAGTCTTATTTTCTCATGCGTATGATGAAAGCCCTTTTGAGGTCCTGAGTAGGAGTACATATACAATTTTTTTCTGAATAAGGAATAGTTGCTTTCACACTTGTTAATCATCAATTTTAATTTCTCTTATTTATAACCCTCACATTTTTTTCAATCTTTAGTCAATCCCATTATAAGATGTATTCGAGAAAATGTGTGCTAGAAGCACGCAAGCTCAATGCTTGTTAAATATGCTCCACCCATTTAGGTTCGATATGGATTATAATATTCCTTAGAACAGTCATTGAACTACACATCAGGCACAATATATCTTGCTTCTTAATATCTATAAAGAAGTACTACTACTTACTAAATTTGAAATACAGATCTCTAAAGAGCATTCACATTTTCAAATTAAAAGTATATATAAAAAACGAAAACTAGTTTCTAGAAACTAAATATTTAAACTTGAAAATATTTCATACTTATTACATACCTCTCAAGAGAGACAGTTTTCACTAGCAGAACAATCTGCAGGTTATGAAACATAGTACAGATTACTCTCAATATCACGCCCACATCTCTCTCCTCGCGAAGATAAAAATCTACGAGAGACGAGAATATCTCTTTTTGTTATCTTACAAAATACCCCCCTAAAAAGCAGTAGCTGAGGCAAACAATTTTGAAAGATGTTAACCATTTGATGTAAAATGCCCAAACAGCAGTTGACCGCCAATAAAAAAAAAAGTTCACATTTTACACAATAGGATCAAAACGAGCACTTAACATCTTCATCAAATAATCTGGATTCTTCTCCTTAAATGCAACAACTTTCTCCAACTGAAACTCCAAATCATTCATCCTAAAATCATTTCTTCTTTTGGATCTGAAATAAAATAAATAAATAAATAAATTAAATAAATAAACATAAGATCCTACTAACAAGGTATCCGGCCACGACCCCTACGATTTTGTTAAAATTTTCAGAGGAAGTGAGAAAATGTCCCAAGCATTACCGTGAAGGCGTTCTATTCGCAAATTCCTAGTTTCGGAGTCAGAGGCGTCCAAAGTTCGGGAGACATTGTCACAAACGACTTCATATCTCCAGAAAAAAATAACGCAAGCCGTGTCGGTTTAGCAAATCATCACCAAATATATGCTCAACAAATCCATTTAAGAAAAGTTTATGATTGGAGAATGCAGCTTAAAGAAGAAATCAGTACTTGCCCTATGAAACCATAATAATCCCTTGATAATGAAATTCCTTCATAGGGAAACACATCCATGCAGCATCCCTTCAATAATAAACTTTGATGAAATGGATGCATTGGTTACAACTTCGATTTTGATTTGCTAATCTGACATGGTTTATGCGTATTTCTTCTGGAAATATCATGTCATTTAGAAACATACCGCCACAAATTTACACGCTCCTAGCGGCGAAAGTAAATATCTTTTGAAAACTGGAAATAAATTTTTGCCATCTATATGGTGGTATAGTTTTGATTCGCCACTATTCTAACATCCGGTATTTCTGTGTGGGGGGAAGGGATTTCACTAACTCACACATACATAGAAAAATACGGGGTGTTGGAAAACTGGTGAATCAGAACTATTCCACTATATTGGGGACTTCCAAACATGTCAAAAATTCATTTGCAAAATTTTCGAAAGATGTTTACTTTCACCGCTAGAGGCGTTCAAATTTATGGCGGTATTTTTCGAAACGACATACACGTAAAGCTCCTTTACAACGAACGTCATTATAACGAAGTTCTTCGAAATTCCCGCTGAATTATTGTTCTACAATAGTGTTTATTACAACGATTTTTCATCATAACGAAATAAAATCACGGGTCCTGTAAAATTCGTTATAACGGGGTTTTACCTGTACCTCCAGAAAAAAAAAATCCCACTAGTCATGGCG
Source organism: Lepisma saccharinum (assembly GCA_022664845.1). Lineage (NCBI taxonomy): Eukaryota > Metazoa > Arthropoda > Insecta > Zygentoma > Lepismatidae > Lepisma > Lepisma saccharinum. Next base: position 2,354 of record JAGDQP010049858.1, on the reverse strand, counting down.
GATTAGCAAATCACAATCGAAGTTGTATCCAATACATCTATGATATTTCAGCAAAGTTGAAGGAATACTGCATAGACGTGTTTTCCTACGTAGGAATTTTCATTATCACGGAATTACTGTGGTTTCATAGGGCAAGTACTGAACTCTCCTTTAAGCTGCATTCTTCAATAAAACTTTTTCTGAAGTGGATGTATTGAGCACATATCTGGTTGTGATTTGCTAAACCGACACGGTTTGCATTATTTTTTCTAGAGAAATGAAGTTGTTTGTTACGATGCCGCCCTAACTGTGCACGCCTTTAACTCCGAAACCATGGATTTGCGAATAGAACACCTGCATGGTAATGTTTAAGATATTGGTCTGCATTTCTTCTGAAACTTTGAACGAAATCGGGGGGTCGGGTACTTACTTCGTAAGCTACCAATTAAGGAACTGGTACAGGGGGTACAAAATGAAGTCACAACAAAATTTAACAAATTAACATAGAAGGAGCTCGAGAAGAGACTGCAATTCCACTTTCGACAAAGTTTCACAGCTAATATTTTCTGCTCCACGGTGTACACCACTGTTCCTAGCACACTGCGCTTTTTCTTTGGACACCTACTTAGAGGGGAAAATATTTCATCATGAAGTTGCGTAGCTTTCTGAACATATTGTAGCTCACTGAGCAGACAAGGTAAATAGTAAGCTGTACTGTAAATACTGGGTTTTCTGTAGTAGAGAACTAACTTTCTCCAACATTTCGAACACCACCCTTTCTAAGAATATGAACACGATTGTATTAGAATTGCTGGAGAAAGTTGGGTTTGAGCCTTGCAGAACCAAGATTACACTATTTTCTGTGAGGTTAACATCTCAATTTCGTTCAGTTTCCAGATGTAAGGGGACCAAACACATCAATGAAGGGAAACCGTCCATCTTCACTTCATCTTCTTCGCAGTCATAAACACATTTTCTCCTTTTCAGCACGCTGGTTGTACATTACTTCAATTCCCAGTATTTCCACTTATTTTGTTGTTTCCTTTTTCGGAGCTAATAATTTTAATAGATGTATTACATTATCGTATACATATTTCATACTTTCACCTTGTTCTTTCTCACAAAATTTCGCTTGTGATTATATATTTATTTTCAAAACTTGTGCTTCCACGTTTGGATATAAGTAAGTTAGTTAGTTAGTTAAGTGCGCATTCGGTTTCAGCAAAGAATGGTGAAAAGAACGACGCAAATTGTAGCGTTCAAGTTAAAGAAATAATATGTAAATTAAACCAACAGCAATTCTATAAAGGTATGCAATGATCATAAAAGAAAAATGTAACGTATGCGTGTCGGAGCATCACAGTGAATGTGCATATAGAAATATGAAATATTTTACAACTTACTGTGGACAAATCTTCATAAAAAGCTCCTCTGCAGCCTGAAGAAGTGCAAAACGACAAAACGAATTGATGTTCTTGAAAAGATACTTATCGTCCGTGAAGCCATCAAATCTGAAATAATGAAGCAGGACACTAAGATCATATAATTACTTTCAATATAGACTGAAAATAAATAAATAATAATAATAAAAAAAAAGTTGCAAAAGTGCAGCAAGTAGAGGCAATAAAAAATTAACAATCATGTGACTCCTTAAAAACACACACATTATCGCGACGAAATACTTCGCTGATATGGGAAGATAAAATATATATTAACGAATATTCTTTCTTCATGTTGCTAAGATCAAGGATATTCGTCATTTGGACTATATATATAAGATGGTAAACAAGGTAGAGAAAAAGGACATTTACATAATGAAATCTTCAGATAGGAGCACATGAACTTCACAAACACTATAGAAAATTAGTATGTTTCGCAATTGCGTTTTCAACTGGTAGGAAGGAAAATGGACAGAGTAGACAGGTGCGGGAGAGGTGTTAAGGAAACGCCATATTGCCAATGATGCTGGGTGACAATGTGGCCAGGTTGTGGAGGCGGGAAAATGACTAGATGGGTCGGAGAAAACACCAAGTGGAGAAGAAAGTACAAAGGTTACAAGGAGCAGGTAAGGGGCTTCCTGAAGAAATAAGAGGGAGGGGAGAAATAACAATAATGATGAAGATGAAGAGGAGAACAAAGAAACAATATAGAAAGCTAAAATAAAATAAAAGTGCAACTAGAGACGGAACAAGGATGAGAAATAAAGAAGAAAACGGCACTGAGTTGCAAGGAGTTACAGGCAGTTGAGGCAGTTTGAGTTTCGCCAACGTAGAAGGCGGAACATAGGTTACAGAGTAGGAAATAAATGAGGTTGGAAGACATGCAACTGCCGGAGTGTCGGAAAGAGTACGTCTTGTGAGTAACAGGATGTACGA
>JAGDQP010049857.1:0-10000 GCA_022664845.1 Lepisma saccharinum | reverse complement strand
CTGTCACTGTTCGATAAGTTTGGTTTAAACGTGTTTAAACCTTTACGTTCTTTTCTAAGTCCAGATCTAAGATGAAGGTAAATTTCAGTTAAAGATATCTTCTCTCTTGGCGTCAAAACTGTAAATTCTTCTGACGGTCTCTGTTGTCACAAGTTTGACGAATGAGTGATAGAGACTGGTCTCGATCGTTGATTTACTATTAGTTTTTATATGGCTGTTTACGAGAAAGAAAGAATTAAGATTTTGTGTTCTCGTGTGACATTTTCACTTTAGTCAAGGCTGTATTAACTCATCTTCTGATAGGTTGTAAATTGAAGGTTAAGTCTGAAACATTTCCTGTTATTGTCGTTATTAGGTGTCCATGATGTCTGGAATCGAGTGGGATTTTATAGTGGGTTTCAATGTTCTTGTGAGTCAAGGTTAGATCTGATGTCATCAGAATTGTTCATAATTTAGAAATATAATCTGAGAACGGAAAAAAATTCTTATTTTCCCTCAGTCCAACCTTAAAAAACATACTGCAATAATAAGTTGACATAAGTTCTGGGCGGTTCCCACCCTGTGATATTGCTTAGTTTCAACAAACAAATACGGAGGTAGTAACTTCACGTTCCTTTATGTAAAAATCAACATGCACAAATACAAAATGTAGCTGTAATTTTCTTAACGTCACCGTCAATAAATTAACATTTTATTGGCCAAGTGGTCTGCGGCAATAGTCCATTGGGTCTAAGGTCCCACGTTCGAGTCCCAGTTGAGGCCTTGGTATGCATTTTAACTAGGTATAAAAAGCCAAATCGTGACGGGGCAAAGTAAAAATTAAGTTAACTTAAGCTTTTAATAAATTACCATTTTAAAATTGCAAAACCTCACGACTCTATTTTAAATAATAATAAAATATTATATTGTCCATTGACTGACGTTGCTGCGTAAATTGTATAAAGTGAAAAATCAGTTCATCTCACGTAACAATTACCCCAAACTATTGTGACTTACATATAAAAACAAGGTGACTGAATGAACGTTTCAAAAATGTAAAAATATTCTGTTTTGTTAATTTCTTCTGGGGCAATCATTTTTAAAAGAACGAGTCAATGTTTTGGTTTTACTTACCAGCAAATTGTCTCCTTAATTCGTACAAAATAACACACACGCCTTGCCACAATACTGTACTGTTCAGTAATAAAACAAACCGAATACTGATCACAAATGATTCCAGCAACCTAGCTGGGTAAATGAATTCCTGCACCTTTTTTTTTCCTTGAACTAAATTAACTTTCAACCCTTAGGGACTTAATCGCCTCGTGTGGTTTGGGATACAAATTAAAATTTTTTCTTCCTCTTTTTCCCCTTTTCTTTTCAAAAGTCATTAATTTTTTATATGTTTTTTTCTTCGTGCAAGACGGAAGAGCCTCGCGGTATTCCGTAGTACAAATTTCTGTTCCTAGCCAGGGAAAGGGGCAAGAAGCAAGGGTTGTGAGTAACAAAAAATGTCTAATAATTTCTGAATAAATCAATACAATGCAGGAGCAGGGTAACAGCGAGAGTCTCATTCAAGAAATACGTGTCTCAACTTGTTTTATAGATTCATTCAAGGGGGTGTGTCTCAAATAGCGAGCTGTCAATCCACACTATACGTTTATGTGTCGTCTATAGAGTTTCATGCAACAAGCACGTGTCTAATTAATTTCAGAATAATTTAATACTATGCAGAAGCGTGTTGCTACTACTAAGCAGCTACAAGGATGCCGTGGAGGCACTCCATAGCAAACTATAGTGACAAACCTGCACACTAATAAGCAATTCTTCTCTAATTATAGTCTATACTGGAGCTCAACTGTGTATTTTGTGTAGTCCTGAGATATCTGTGTTGTCCTGTGATGTCTGTGTTGTCCTACATGTTTATTGTATCTTATATGAAATAAAGAAATTAAACAATGACATTCAGTCCTTACTAAATTAAGGGGGCAAAGATAAGGAGTACATTCTGGACGCCTGGTCGAAAGATCGTCCCGCGCCACCCTAAGTTACAGATAAAAGGAAGACAGGTGCTCCTCGAATTTCCGGGAATTCCGGCAATCCGAAAATCTCGAGAGAAATTCTGTCCCAAATTGAGGAAACAACTACTCGTGACGCACGTCCTTGGAAGTGCGCAACTAAATTTGAACAAACAATGCTAAGGGACAAGGGTGGAAGGTGCCAAATTAAAAAAAAAATCTAAAATCTCATGCCAGGTATCATAATGGTTCGATTTGAAGCTGCAAATACCTTTCGATTCGTCGTGTTAATCTTACAAATGCGCCGATCTTCTCTTTGGTTATTGTACCACTACCATTGAGACCCCACAATTCTGGTAGCAATACCTTCCCAGCCCCATTGCTACCAGAAGTTGTATTTGCTTGAGACGCCTCGACTCACTCACTATTGCCGTTGTCTCAGGGTAAGGAGAATGCATCCTCTGGAAGGTGAACTACAAACTTCACGGCTTTGTTTTAAACTGGTTAACCTATATGCACGTCGTTTTTGTCTTTAAGATATTGCATATAATCATAATACACTTTGTCACAGCGAAATTAACTATTATTAACAGCTTCACACGTGTATACGGGAAAGATTTAATCCGCATGCGCAAACATGCTGTAAATTGTAGCCTTATAACAGTGCAATATATAATCTATCTTCTTGGGCGAAATTTTATTTTCCGTTAGTGTGAGTAGTTAGATGGATAAGATGGATTTCCGTTAGATGGAAATTACATAATAGATGAATAAGAAGGTAGACAGGGACACAAACTCACACACACGTATGCTGTGTCAAATATAGATAGAGAGTTCATACATAAAATACTTAATATCTTCTTTTGTCAATGTACATTGAATGTATTAAGGCACTTATCACATTCAGTGTGTTAGGTGAAGACAAAAACTTTGGTAAACTATATTTTTACATGGTTCAGTCTAGTAAGTTTGGACTTCGGACCGTCACGATTCGCCCTTTAGTCATAAATATTCATACCCATACCTCTGCCGGGACTCGAACCCGGGACCTTCGAGTCGTTGGCCTACCGACGTAGACCGAGGAAAAGAACATGGTTTGTCCATTTCTTTTCGAAATTCAGATAAGAGTATCATCAGTTAGTTCTTTGAAAGTTCTTTTCAACAAGTTATCATACTGTTAGCTATAAGCAAATCATTATTTGGTGTGCTAATATTCGCAGTGCTAATTCTGGAATATTAAAATGTTCTCCTGTAAAATCAATAAAATTGACAAAGCCGTTTCTTTCTCTGTAGTTTTCATATGGTCTGAACGATGCGGATAGGACAGATCCTTTTTACCATAACTGTATCTAAGGAGAATTAGAACATGCGTGGATAGTCAAGTATGGATGGTAGTACCTAGACAAGATTTGTTGTCCAAAAGTATCACAAATTAAACTTATTTCTTGCAAAATTGAAAAAAAAGACGATGAAGTCATATTTATGTTGTAATTTTAAACTCAATAAAGGAAGAATCTACTTCTTACTTACCTCGATCGAAGAAACATCTGATTCGGCTTCTTCTATAGCCTTCATCCACTCATGAATAAAGTTTTCTAGTCCCTTATTCTCAAGAAAGTAGTGCATTCCAATTAAGCAATGAAGTCGCACAAGAGCATATTTCTGATTTGAGTACTTATTTAATAACTTGATGTAATGATCCACAGGGTCGTATGAGTCATCCAACTTCCAACTAATCTCCACGTAATTGAACTCTGCATCAAAAATGTTTTGTTCAGTTGCATTTTGATAGCAAATAAGTGCACATTGGTAGTTTGCCTCTCTGTCATCTTGCCTCTTTCTATGGTTATCTCCAATTTTCTCGTGTATACGTCCAGCAATATGATTAACCATCCCGCTTTTGGGTGAAAGTTTTAATGCTTTCTCTACTAAGTGTTTTGCTTGTATCAAGTTTCCGGCAGTACCTTGAGAGTACATTAGTATTTTTGCAATTCTAGCATACGTTGTTGCAGAGTGTCCTTCTGTTTCTATCGCTGCTTGAACCAGATCAGCTTTCCTGCTCTCGTAAATCTTTATTTCTCGGTCGTTATATCCCTTTCCCTCTTGCATAAGAGAATGAACAAGGTCACTGTATGTTGAAGCTAACTCTGCACGATATAACATACTGTCACTCAACTCACAAGCTTCTTCAAGATGTTTCACTTCTTCTTCTGAAGGTTTTGCTAAAGTGTCTTTGTATCTTCTGCCTCTTCTTAAACATTTCCCTGCCAAATACTCCCATTCTGGCTCCTTCGGATCCAATTCTATTGCCTTCTTAGCAAATTCAAGACTATCAGTCCAGTTTGTCTCTTTGTATTCCATCAATATTGATGATCGCAAACCATATATTGATGCTTTAACCTTGTCAGAAAAATTGTCAAATGTTCCTTCGACCTTCCTCACAGAGGCCAAAGTATAATCAGATGACCCACTTAGATACACCTGTGATACATTTAAAACGTAATGGACTGCAGTGATGTATTCTTCAGGTAAATCCTGTCTGCTTTCATGTAAAGCTTTCATGCATTCCTCAAGTTGTCCAAAAGCTGTATCGAACTCGCCTTTTCTGTAATATTCAAGGCTGAGAATTAAGAAGAAGATTATTTTCGTAATATTTCCTTCGGTGTCCTTTGTGATATCTTGTAATTTTTCATTAATACGGTTTATAATATCTTCAGGCGATTTCGTGGTTTGTTTCTTCCATTCGAATATGCATGTTTCTTCTTTTGAGTTCATGTTGCTGTTTCTAGAAGAAAAGAACATAGCTTCAGTTTACAAAAACGTAATTCAATATTTAATTAAGTAAGCAATTAAAAGAAATTTTCAAAGATAGCTATTACAAGCCACATTTTGTCATGAAACATTAAAAGTTTATGTAACTGATATTATGGAGTGGTTTTAATTGCTGCATGATAAGTTTAAAGCAGACTAAAATCGCCATTTCTCAGGGATACTATTAGCTATTCCTCAGCCCCACGAAACTAACATAATGTGTTTGATGGTTCTTTCAGAGCTATTATTCGGAAGTCATATTACCAGATTGGTGTATAGGCCAGAAGTGGTAAAACATTTCAGGAATATAAATTATATTTGTACAATGACACTTGTGTTACTTGTGCTCTATTCATGTCACTGTAAAGTGGCCAACTTCCAATAAACAACATTTATTTGTTTTAATTCATTAACAAGAAATGAGTACATCAGTAAGCTATTGCGTGATTTATTCCTATTTTTACATTGCGTGTTGTGATGTCATGTTGTGCAACTTTTAAAGGAAATGCAGGAGAATGCAGCAAATTAATACGAATAATATGGTGCTTCTTCTATTTCAAACGTGATAACAGTGTTTCCTACCATTTCTTCATGGTATTCAGGATTGTAGTTGTTGATTTTACGCTAACTGTTTTTCTTGTCGTTTGTGCCCTGTTTTGTGGCAAATTGTAGCATTGCTCAATAACGTACTTATATATTCATTTTCTCGGCATGGATGTTTTGAGCGAGCAATATCATCAAACCTCTATAACTTTCGCGACGTGACTCATACAAAGAAAGGAGATGAATGACACGCTTGTGTAAGTAGCTTCTAAGGTAACGAAGAAGACAAAATTGAATTTAGCCTAAAGATTTGGGCGGTGTAGTAAAAACGAAAATTTTCCGGTAGCGACGATGCTGTTCTAGTAAGAAATAGAAAACGTAGCAAACAGAAAACTGCTTTGATGAACAGTTACATTTGGAAGCTTCTGTAGTGAAGCTTGATGCTAGAACTGCAGGTGGAAAGCTGTTAGAGGTTGGACTGAAGTCTTGAAAACCAATGAGCAAGCACCTACTGTCAGTCTATGAAGAAGAAAACAGCAATTTGTTGAATAGTTCCAAAATTGGTTTCGAAAATGGTGGAGTAGAGATTACTCTTCAAGCAGAAAACCATTTTGAAGCAGGTGGTGTAGGTATCTTTCATGATAGTTTGGAAAGTATTTGACATCACATAGAACAGACGGTGAAACAAACAATCAGAAATGTATTTTCAGATTGTCACAGGAGTAAAATATTTGGTCCATATCTCTGAAATGATAAAGATTGAGAAATCATCGAAGTATTGTAAATGAATGATACTTCTGAGGTAGGAAATCAGAAAGAGAAACTTCTAAAAAATTATAGTGGATTAGCAGTTAACTAGATTTAAGCTCAAATGAAATTTTCTGAGTCAGCTATTATTATTATTATTATTAAAGACAACGAATTATGGGTTACACAGCAGACAATTCGTGGTAATCAGAAGTGTGGTAAAATTTATGTAGAGTTTAAGCTATTTCGTAAATCTTTAAGTGGGGACCATGTTTCCATTAGTTTTTGGCTCATGCTTACACTGTGAATATAGAAGAGATTATTTGATATTTGCAAAGAATATCCAAATCGCTTGAAATCAAAAGTGTTTGACAGCGAAGACAGCGCAGAAAACGCTACATGCTATGGGGCTTTCCCCTTGACCCTCACGGTTCTCCCGTCTTCCCTCTTCCCTTCAGCTCTAGCGGCAATGACCTAAATTCCGTACCCCTTCCTTCCCTCGCTTCTACATCAAACCGCCTTCGGATTCTGTCACGGTTCATTACTGTTTGCTCATATGCATGCACAATTATACTGTACATAGCGCGTTTACGTGAAATTCAGGCTATTTTCCATCATATACTGTTATATGCCATTGGGGTAAGTGAAAGCTTGATAGTACCTGCTGCGCGTTCAGGCAATAACATTTTCCGAAATGATAGACTGAATAAGAAGGGTGAAGGCGTACTAGTCCTAGTGGATGTAGGCGTCCGAACTGAAGTCTATCCAAAATCTCCTGGCAATTACATGAAACAAACTGAATTCATTGTTCTGGAACTGAAAAACTACACTGTTAAAAAAGCTTTATTCAAAATTGAGCAAAACTCTCAAACCGGCTCCTACTAAATTTTTATTCAATTTTGGGCAAGTTATAGTGCTAAAATAAGAAAACTTTTCTCATAAAATGAAGAAATGTTTCTGATTTGAGAAAAGTTTTCTCATTTTTGAGCACTATCACTTGCTCAATATTGAATAAAAAGTAGTCAGAGCCATTTTAAGATGTTTTAATTATTTTAACAGTGTAGCTTTAGTAGTTGCGTATCGGCCACCTGGAGCTTCTTTTAAAAATTTTGAGGATGAAATTGATAAGCTAATGGGGATATATGAGCATGTTATAATTACAGGAGACTTTAACTATGATTTGCTTTTATCTAAACCACACACACACAAATTTCGTAATATTATCTCGTCTTATAATCTTAGTATCTGTAAACTACAAGCTACATATCACACTCCTAGTCGTGGCTAGACTTAATATTAACAACACACCCAGAACTTGTTATTGAACATGGGCAGCTTAGTGCGAGTGGTATATATATTTTCATGATCTGCTATTTGCTGCTTAGTCTCTCTCTGTGAAAAAACATAAACCCAAAATGGTGACTTACCGTGATATGAAAAACATATCTAGCAGCCATAAATCATAAAGCTGGTAACACTGAATGGCATAGTATAAATAATTACATAGCCCTTAGTGACAGAACGCATGCCCGAAATTCTTTAATTCTTCAGTTACTTAATAAACATGCTCCCATTAAGAGGAGGAGAGCCACGAGACCACCATCACTCTGGATTACACAAGGTATTTTGACCTTCATGGCAGAAAGAGACTCTGCACACATAAATTTTAAGAAAGATAAACGAATGAACTCAGACAATACATGTATTAGTTTTGAACGATATATATATCTTATGAACCGCTGCAATCAGGCTGTAAGGAACGCCAATAAACGTTTTGCATCTAACCTGCTTAATGTAGGTGGTAACCCTCAGGTGCTCTGGAATAAATTAAAAACGCTTGGGATGGAGCGAAAATGAGATGTTTGCCCTACTCCATACTGTTCATGAGATGATTTAAACAATCATTTCACTCAGCTTCAATTTATTGATAGAATCGTCAAAGCTCAAACTATTGAGGCGCTAGGCTGATAGGGACAAATATGATTTCACGGTTATTCGTCCAAGTCCGGTAGAAAGGCTATTATGAAAATCAAGTCGAATGCAGAAGGCGCTGATCAAATTTCACCTCAATTTTTTAAACATCCTTCCTCATTTTCTGGCCTTTATAACTAACATTTTAAAAATTTCAATCACTTATGGAAGTTTTCCATCAATTTGGAAACTAGCTATGGTACGCCCCCCTCCTAAACTAGCAGTGTGACTAGCTTATCAGACTTTCGTCCTATTAGTATCGGGGTGTATAGGACATGTTCGGGAACAGAATTTTTGACTTCAGGGCTGTGTTTAGAGTAGTTTGGAGGTCAACATACGAAAAGTCCCCGAACCTACGAGGTGAGCGGGGGGCAGGAGGGGCGGGGGAAAGTCACTTTTTTCGGTTTTTCGCTTATATCTCGAGAACGGTGCGTCGTAGCGAAAACGTATTTATGTTCAAAAAGAAAGCTGAGAAAATTTCCTACAAGATTGGTTCTATTCGTTTGTTCCCTATTCCTAATAGTTTTCGAAATATTCGCTAGCGAAAATTGTAAATTTTCAAACAAAAAAAAACCTTTTTGCCTCACTTTTATAGTAGACAACCTTTGCCTTTTAGCACCTCATCCCTTAACTTCAGCCAAGTCCTCAGGGAAAAATGTAGTAGAACACTAAATTTTCTTTAAAATAAGTTATTATCTAATGTATTAGCTTCAACTTGTCCAAAGTTATAGCAATTTGAAATTGCCTCTATTAAATATCTAATCACATTAAGGCACGTACAAGATATGTAATGGCAAACATTACTCGACTACAGTACTGTTAATTTTGAGTATAGTAATAAAAAAGTGAAAAACGACAAACAAAATGAAAAACTAGCTATATTCAAAATTAAAGCTGACGAAATTTACGGGATTGATTCTATTTTCTTTCTTTTTTTTCCGTTTCCAAGATTTTGGTCCTTTTCTGTTTGAGGTGGGAAAAAGAATCTATTTCTTTGTAGAGAGAAAATTGAATGAAAAGCGCATTTTTTATTTTGCCTTATTAACCGAGTACAAAGAACAGCCGCATTCATTGTTGGTAGCAAGAAATTGCCCGAAAAGAAAAACAAAGTATTTTTGGAAGGGTGGACAAGGGGGGAGGGAGTTTCCTTTAAAGACCCGTTCTATTCATGTATTACTCGAGTCCAGTTTGTTGTTAACGCGTGTCGTGTGACGTTGTGTAAAGAATCTTTTTGACAATGATAGTGTTTTTATATTTCCTGAGAGTGATTCACTTTTGCAATGACTAGTAAGTGTTTTGTGTGTGATGTAGACATCGATGAATCAGCTGATGACGTTTCAAGAGTGTCAGAAAAGGGAATTCTTTCGCTTATAAGAGCAAGTAAGGAAAGGAGGGACAACAAGAGCTAAAAGGAAGAAGTCCTGAAATCCCTTCTAGTTCACACCTCATGAAAAAATTACACAAGGACCCAAAGTATTATGGCTGATTTGAAGAAACATGGTGCATCAACATCAACACAACCAACTGAAACGGTGAGTTTGAGATCTTCAGTACCAGATTTCAAAAATAATTGTTTTCTCTGTGCTGACCCTGTTGAGAATGAGGTAAAGAAACCCTGTGAAAAAAAGGAGATTGGTATATCAGGTTCGAACATTTGCTGTACAAAAATCATGTATGGAGGCTGGTCTAGCGAGGAAAGATAAGTGGGAGGAAGAAGTAGTTGGTCGCCTATCCTCAATGAATGATTTAATCGCTGAAGAAGCTGTATACCACAATGACTGTCGGGTAAAATTTGTGAAGCTTTGTACAAACAACTAAAAGAAAGAGAAACTGATGATTATATTGCCAAGAGAATGGAAGAAATTTATGCGTACATAGTAGTTAAGTTACACTTTTAAGTCAAACTTCCGCCTTTTTGCCCGTTGGTAGCA
>JAGDQP010049856.1:4051-14394 GCA_022664845.1 Lepisma saccharinum | reverse complement strand
TTTCGACCGATTTGCGGAAAGTGAGTACTTAACTCCTTTCTTGTAGCGGTATGAGTACTCCTCTCTCAGAGTTTGTCAGCATAATTTTCAATCACCCTGTATTTTATTATAAATGATATGGAAAGGAAAAATCTGTTATCTAAACGACCCCCATCATTTAGCGTCTCATGTAATCCTACCAAAAACGCTGCTACTGCTTCCATATAATGTTGTATAATAACAGTGGTGTGCATATTGCTAAACATGTCCACACATTACAACACTACCATTATCTAGATCGCATCCCAATCATCAGGATGATATTCTTCTTCCCTGTTTCACTGTGTTATAAGTATTATTAACAAATATAATTACAATTAATTATAACGAAATGAAAACTAAACAGAGGATAATTGTGTTTAGATAGAATACAATGGAGATTGAAGTTAATTGTATTTTCTGTTCTCTCTCTCTCTTTTCTGTAACTAGATCTCTCGTTCATTCTGTGAATTAAAAAAAAATGACTCACACCCATAGCACCAAATACATTTCTGTGAAAACCTCATGATAGTTCGTGAAAAAGAGGAGCAAATTGGTGATTTAATCGTGTGTAATTTGCAGCCATATAAAAGTTTTTCTTGGCGAGTGTCCACATGTAGGTCATATGCTTGAAATGGTGGTCTCTCTTGTCCTCACGCTTTACAGATCAATGTAACAAAACATTTAGTTGGAAACTCAGTAACATGTTCCGAGCTTATCTACACCTGAAGGAGTTCATTGCTATCCTGATGTGAATAAACACACACTAAATACGAAAGTAGATAAAAGTGTAAATAGGGTCAAATGGTAATTTCGTGACATCGCTAATTCCGTGATACATTGTATTTCGCACAGCCACTGTATTACTAGAAGTTGTCGAGTTACAACTATCATGCACAATGAGGACAATTAAAATGTTACGAATTTACCAATGTTTACGTTTATCCTAACTATTTGTAACTTCGTGACATTTGTTAGTTTTCGTGATATTTGTATTTTGCTACACTCAACTTCCTATCAAATTGAGTACCAGAGTACCCTTGGCACCTTGGGTGTTGAAGGCGGTTGAGCGTGGTGAACTTACCACCTAATCTCACTTGGTGTCGTAGGTCGAGAACATGTGGAGCGCTACCTTCATATCTCCCATCCGTCGTTCACAGCGTGAGTAGCGCACAAGAGATACATTTACCTTTACCTAACTGTAATTGAGGACATTGGCACAAAACCCAGAAACTTGTGACCAAAAACAAGTTAGAACAGACATCATAAGACGACGGTATGCATCGTTTAGTGCAAGAACCAATAGTTTGTGGTCTTATCCGAATTATGTATGTTTAATTGGCAACAGATACCTTAATTCTGTTTGGTATAATGATTAATGATCTGGCAACAATGTTCATTGCCGCAGGATATAAAGGGTTCTATATATATAAAAAAAACTCTTTCATTCTCAAGAAGTGGAAGTGAAGGCAGTAAGTGGCGTTGATCAAGAAAATCGGAATAAGACACTTCAAGGTATTTCCATGGAACATAACAGGGCTGATAACTCATTTAATTGCTCATAATTTATTGTGCGTATTGAGTAAGGTATGATTAAAGAAAACTCTGTTGGAAATATATCTTATAAGATGAATGATATATTGTATTAGATTTTGCTGTTCATGTTATTTACTTACAAGCAAACATACTGATGGGGCATAAAAAAAAGTTTCAATTTTCTTTCTTCAGTCATGGTTATAATGTCAAAATATGTGCACAAGCAAATTTTGGCAAGTCGAGCGCAATTACTTTGGGAGATATCATTGATATAATAGTCAGATTCTTGTATCTGAAGAGTGAAGGAAAGGTGTAGAAATGCCCTTATATTTGTAAAATGCTGAAAGAAATGGAAATCAAATACATAGTAATGGGTACTGGGTGGAAGGCGCTAGATGTTGGAGGGTATGTTCTTCACGGCCGCCATCTTGGTGTTCGCCATATTGAATCTCGATTGGTTTTCTTAAATGGGAAGGGGTTCTGTAATATGTCATTCTGGGTTAGAATATTACGGGAAATACGTTTCTGAAAATAGTTTTGACGTAAATATATTATTATGAGATAAGGGTATGTGACATTAGTATGGGCTAATGATGCAATTGCCTGAAAATACCCATTGTGGTTAGAAATAATGAAGCGATTGAAACCTAAATGCATACAATTTGTTCCTGATTATATTGCCATATCGATATGCATTTAGGTTTCAATTGCTTCATTATTTTAAAACAAAACGGTGTTTTCAAGCTATTGCATAATTAGCCCATACTAATGTCACACACCATGATCTCTCACAGCAATCAATTTACGGCAAAAGTGACTTCAGAAACGTGTTCCCCGTAGAATTCTAGCACAGAATGACATATTACACAACCCACTTCCCATTTAAGAAAACCAATCCAGATTCAATATGGCGGACTTCAAGATGGGGGTCGTGAAGAACCTACTCTCTAGCGACTAGCGCCTTCCACCCAGTACCCATTACTATGTATTTGATTTCCATTTCTTTCAGCATTTTACAAATATAAGGGCATTTCCACACCTTTCCTTCACTCTTCAGATACAAGAATCTGACTATTATATCATTGATATCTCCCAAAGCAATTTTTTCCTCGAGTTGCCAAAATTTGCATGTGCACATATTTTGACATTCTAACCATCATGGAAGAAAGAAATTTAGAACTTTTTTCTGCCCCATCAGTATGTTTGCTTGTTAGTCATTAACCACGTTATAAACTTCTCGGCGGAAACGCCAAATAAGTCTGATTGTATAAAATGGATGGTTTTGATTGATTTCTACATCCCCTTTGTTTTTTTTACATAAAAACATAGAAAAATAAATCAAAACAACCTTTTTTTGGGACATCCTGATTGAATGCCAAACTTTTTTATGAATGCCAAACCTTTTTATGAATGCCAAACCTTTTTATGAATGCCAAACTCCGAAAGTGTTTACCTAGTTTCAGCACAAATGATATGAATTCCTTATGTGCTAGGTAAATCTATTCGTCCTGTGCTGTATACTTGCTTACAAGCTAGAGTTACCGTATAGTAAGACCAGAAATTGTAGGGCAGACGGTTGCTATTCTACAATGTGGTGTATATTGATGCAGCTTAAAATGTGGACTCAAATGGAAATGCACTCTGTACTTTCTTGTTTAAAGCGTTAATCAAGAATCTCCTATCGAAATTAATAGGCAATGAACAGAGGTTTATACTGAATAAGCAATAACTGTACAGCACCTGAGATATTGGTCCCGTAAGTTCTCTGAAGGAGGATTCTATGTTTGTGATGAGCATCACATCGACAGACCAATCACTGCAACAAATAATGTCAATGTCTTCAACAAGGTCTGAAGAATTGATTCAAACTGATCGCTGACAAACAATACGTGAGACTGTTACAAGTGGGGTCAATATACTTACGTAGTGTGAACTAGGCTTTATACTAAAACAAAAATATAAGAACTTTACACATGATTTCTCAGTTTAACTATTTTAATGCATTTACTTTCACGCTATCAATTATTACGGGTAAAATATTATGTTCCGATACCACTTTTCAACATCACCAACGGTTGCTCAGTAATGTGCCACAGACAAAATAGTCTACATGTTCGAGAAAAGAGAAACGAAACAGTAATACCTGCATCTTTTCTTCTGCTTCGAAAGCTAAGCCATTTTGGTAATTACTTGTGTCGCCTAGCGCGTAGAAGAAATATATTTACCCGCTTCAGCATAACTAGATGCCACTTATATATCATTCTGCTCTACCTCTGGAATCTGCTTCTCTCCGCATTATTTTATTTGCTACGTTGCCAGATTTCTTACATTTTCTCCTTTGCAAAATTATATCGAGAAATGCTAAATAATTTGTCTTTGCAGATATATTCATCTAAATGTAATTCCCTTTTCTCATATCATTTTAGATGTTGTAATTTGTTGGAGAAAGTGATCGGAGTAGTTAAACTGTTGCAAATAAGTGAATACAATTTGTACGAAGTCTTCACGTGGTGACTTAACTAAGGTCTAAGTTCATGCAAGAAAATATCTTGACTATTTGCATCCTATCCAAATTGTGTAAATTATAACTGCGTTTTTTGTGAATTCTCTAAGGTATTCCTTCTCCGACAGAGTTGAATGTCCTAGATTTCTCGACCTCGGGATAGTCGAGAGGAGCACGTTCGCTTTCTGTGCGGATGGTCACTGGTTTAATTTCTGCCTGGGTCCATTGAACGGAGGTGTTCGGAGCCCACTTTGCATAAACTGTAGTTCCCGTCTTTAAAAGCTCACCAACTCATTTAGGACGTTAATAACAATTGAATTTCATCCTAAATCTTTCAATATCTCTGTTCATCCCACATCTTTTGTGATTACTTCTCCGATTGAAATGTATGACTAGCTGCTCAGATTCATTAAACATAAATCTGATGGTCTATTAGATTGATCATCTTCCTGGTCATCTTATATATAAATATGCAAATGAACTCTTAAACCCTGATGCTATACTGTATCCTACTTTTTTCTTCTCAGTCTGATGTTTCTCCTAACAAAGGGAAATTAGCTCATGTGGTTCCAGTCAGTCAAAAGGCCAATCAAAGTAAAGTTGCTACTATTTTCCTTCTTTTCTGCTACATGATGAAATGGAACGTATTGTTTAGGATAGGATTTATATCCATTTCTCACATTACACTATTACTGAACAGCATGACTTTGTGAAATAACCCACCGCAACTAATCTAACCGTTCCTACCGAATATATTATGAATTCTGGCTCAAGGTTTCCTGGGTGACTCCGTCTATACAAACTTCAGCAAAGCTTTTGATTCTGTTCATTTTCATTTGTTTGAATTCGGTTCAATCTTACCTTCAAGATCGTAACTTTATAACTTTTGTTTAAGGATCTACCTCTGACGTAACTGGCATCGCTTCTGGTGTTCTCAAAGATCTCTATTGGGACGATTGTGTTCTCTGCTCTATATGAACGATATCCCTAAGATTTTTAGTATTGAAGTGTGCCTCACGTACCCAGCTGCTTTGAAGGCAAAATAACTAAAGTTGAAGACGCTCTTTAACAAAATCAAGCATAATGTTGGTGTTTTGTTCAATTGGTGCAAATTGTGGAAATTCTCAATATACTGAAGTATTCTTCTGTCGCGTTCGTCAAGAGAATGATTTATAATGTTTTGGTTTTAAGCATGTAACTAATGTCCCTTCAAAAACAAAAATCTTTCTGACTTAGACACGTATTTGAGGATATACTTACGCATGCGAAATACATACTTTCAATTAGTTCTTCTGCTAATCGTGTTCTCGAACTTATACAATGTAAGGGTTTCAAATTTTGTGATTCGCACTCAATTCTGTTCTTATTTTATGCTTTGTTTGAGACTAAATTAGAATATTGCAGTTACATTTGGAAACCTTATGGCATAGTACATCTACAAATGTCAAAAAAATTACAAATGTCTCAATTCAGATTTCTATAATATTGTATACTATTACGGATGAGAACTCTATCTAGCATAAGAGCGTATTTGGACAAAGTGTTTTTCAAAATGTTAGTTGATAGGCATATTTACTGCTCTCACATATTATTCCTATTAAATGTAAATGTTTTGGTGTGAACGCTTATGGATTATGAAGCATTTTGCTTGTTATTCTGTTTCTGGAGGTACTCACATTTTACAGTCCAGGATTAACAAACCTACAAATCAGCAACAAACTTAATGTAAAAATAAATTGAAGCACAGATTTTATTATTATTATTTATAAAATCCACTCGGAAGCAAACTATCCATGGAATCACCCCTCCAACTGACGAAACTGCGTGTGTGGTGCATCCAGTTCAACTCCACCCGCTTGATAGCACCACCACTGTCCATCCTGAGGGCACACATGTCCGTTTAATCAGATTTTACCCTACAAATATAACTACAACTTTCAGATATTTCGTAGCTGGCTGTATTATCGACTTAGATCTAATTTTTGGTAGGTGGCATCTTGGGACTGGGAAAATAATTTGATTAAAACATCAAAATGCTTATTTTCTTTGGGACATTTTAATAGCTATCGGTCTCGCCCTAATTGTACTAGTGAAGTGTTTTCTAAAATCCACAAACTCCATGCCTCAGCCAGGATTTGAACCCGAAATATCTTGGGACACTATCCTGGCACATCAGATCTGACGAGCATTGAGGCTTTCAAAAATATTTTAAGCGTTATCAATAATTACAGAGATGACAAATTTACTTTTGTACATAAAAGCAATTACATGAGTCACCGTTGCTCAGGCGGTAGCGCGTCTGACTACGAATCGGGCGGCCTGGGTTCAGATCTCGGCTAGGACACTGTAGAGTTTTCTAGCAGTGTTCCAATGCCTGGCGCTCTGAGGTGCACTCAGCCTCCAATCAAATTAGGTACCAGAGTGCCCTTGGTACTCCTGGACATTTTGGGAAGATAAATGCGTTCGAGCGTGGGACTGACCAATTCCACCTCATTTCGTACCGTAGGTCGAGAATATGTGGAGCGCTACCTCCACATCTCCCATGCACCGTTCACGGGGATAGCTTTACCTTTTCTTTTTTTTTACATAAAAGCAATTGCAGTAGAAGGCGTATACTACGACGCTCGGTACAAAACTGTAAATGTTTTTATGATTAACTGCTTAGTCTGATACAGTGGAAAAACATTCTCGGGATTTTTGAAAGGATCTTTATATTTACAGGTTTTTGCACTGTTCTTAGCCTTTTGTACTATTCTTAGCCTTTTGCACTGTTCTTAGCCTTTAGCACTATTCTTAGCCTTTTGCACTGTTCTTAGTCTTTTGTACTATTCTTAGTCGTTTGCACTGTTCTTTGCCTTTTGCACTATTCTTAGCCTTTGCACTATTCTTAGCCTTCTTTTCCTTAGCCTTAGGAGAAGAAATTAGAGATGTAAATGCCTTGCTGTTAGTTTCAAATGCATTCAGATTCGTAGAAAATAGCTGATGGTCAAGTAGGCATACGAATGTTCTCAAATCTGTTGAATGCGGAAATAGTGTATGTGTATTGTGTTCATGAAATTTCCACTGTTCTTAACCTTTTGCACTGTTCTTAGCACTTTGCACTATTCTTCATTTTGCACCATCCTTAGCCGTCTATGGGGAAATATTGTATCAGTAATGTGTGCAGAATTAAAATAAGTTATTCCCATGATCAGCTTGGAACGTACGTATATATTCGTTTAGTGTTACCATATTGTGGAACTTTTCATAGAACATTTTCCATCGGCTACTTTTATTGAATCTGGGCTTACCTTCTAAACATTTGCCTAATGTGGTTGAGGGAAAGCAAGGGAAAATCTCAGTCAAAATAAACGTCATAAGTGGGTTTTGAACTCGTGTAGATTCCTGTCAAATCCAAATGACTGATAAACTCTGCTGCTCACATCGTTTGCCTCCGACCGAGCTCTCGAGGATGCTACAATAAACAGTTTTACCACCACTTCTGGTGTCTCAGGAACCATAACATAGAGAGACTGAAAATATGAGTAACGTTCCAGGTTAAAGCTCATAACTCCTGTTTTTATTTTAGTGTTAAGACTAGAGGAAACCATTGCACGTTTGTTGATTATTTCTCGTTATGTCCTCGTTTGAAGTTTTATAACGAGAATGAATCGTAGTTTTGAAAAGGATTATGAAAAGAAATGTTGTAAAAAAAATATCAAATGCACAAGATACATAAATGAAAAATAAGGAAGAGTATCTTTTTTTTTTTTTCAAGAAATATATGCAAAGGTATCAAAACTGTTCCATTTCTTATCTCTTTTGCTTTCATCTTGGTTGATTTTTAGAGTAATAAGGGAGCGTAGTAGCTTAACAGAAGTACTCTGGTCTCGTAATTGAGAGAATCTGGACTTTAATCTCCAGAGGACTACCTTTATATAGGCTTTTTCTCGTACTAGGTGACTTACAGAGTATCATATTGAAGTAAGGTCACTAGTATAATGCAAAGCGTATTTCGCTATACTCTCATTTTTGGCTTACTATGTAAAACACATACACAGATAGGTGCAATTTCTAAGTCCTACAAGTTAAACAATACGAAATAGGGGAGGCTGGGGTGATAAGAGATTTTGGGGGTAATAAGAGACTTGGTATTTATTTTTGAATTTTTGTGAAAGTTTTCCATCCGAACAAGTACTTATAACAACCCATTTGAAGAATCATATTTGCAGTTATTTTTTATTATTGGTGTTACGTTAATAGTGACTTGTTGAAAAATAAATAAAATTTTCAACCGACTCAGCTGATCCTTCTGATGTGTTTGAAGTATGTGTTGGGGTATTCTTAGATAATATCATATCTATATACTTACTAAAACACTAGAAAGTTTCACTTTTCTAACTGGAATACTTTTCAATACATGTTTTTTTTTGTTTTAAATATAACACACGGAATTCCATTTTCCAAATTGTCATAGACAAAATGTCATACAATTGAAACTTGAAAAACTAAAATAAAATATGAAGTAATTACAGAAGATGGTAGAGAATATGAGACTTTTCCCACCCAACAGAAATTCAATGCAAAGGAGAAAAATATTCTACCGAAAATATGCCCATTTATTTAGCGGTAGAAAAAATGAAAATGATTAGATCACTATCGTTACAAAGATGAACAAATCAAAAGCCGAACCAGTTTCGTTTTTATATTTGCATGCCTTCTTTCAAATGGCATCACATTTTTACTTGTTACATGCAGAATAACTGAGATAGTGGTACTTATGTGCTAACCAAAACTTTCTACACTAATTCAGAAATTACCTTTTCTTTTATTTTCAATTGAATTTTCAATCATTTATCACTATTCAAATAACTGAAACTTATTCATCCTCTACAGACGAAGCCTACATTCAATATGAATATCAAATGGACATTAAACATAGCTTCCTTGTTTCAGAATCAATCGAGCCTCTTATTACTCTAGTCTCTTATTACCCCAGCGTACCCAGCGTGTAGGCTATTCTGTGATCACATTTGATTAACTTGTTTCCTCAGGAAGGCGTTTCTTTGTTTCAAAACAGCTATATCATTATTAGCAGTTATCCTAAGAGGAGGCTGGTTAATTGTAGTATCACATAGGCCATGCTTACATGTCGTGAACAAACATCGTGTGCGTGGGTTTTCTCGGTATTCTCCGGTTTCCTCCCTCTTCCTTCATTCCACCAATTTTACCATCATGATCGATTCGGCCTGTGCCAGAGTTGCCTAAAGTCCTTAAATAAAATTAAAATTCAATCCAGGTTGTGATAAGAAATACACAAAATACAACGTTGACAAGGTATGAACACACAGTAAGATAAAAACAGAGGTTTGTAACAGTTTCGATGCCGTAAGAGCAATCTTCATCAGATTGAGAGGTGTTGTGTCTGACGAAGACTGGTGTTACGGCTTCGAAATTGTTAGGAACCTCTGTTTTTATCTTATTGTGTGTTCATGCCTTGTCAGCATTGTATTCTGTATGTAGCTTTTAATATACAGGGTAAGTCAAAATGATGGACACGATTTCATAAATTTATTTTGTGAAATATAATGAACATATCTTAATGTGAGCTACGCGCAAGGAAAGGCAAAAGTTCAAAGTTTAGTTGAGTTTAGTTTATGTCCCGCGTGGTTGTATTGTCTACCGCTACGCGGCGCTGGAAGCAGTTAACGAAAATGGCGCTGACTGGAGAGCAGAAATCGTTCTGTGTGCTGGATTAGCATGTAAACAACTCTGTGATGAGTGTTCAACGGCATTTCCGTACCAAGTATGGCAGAGACCCACCTACTGGAAAAACCATTCGTACGTGGTATGAAAAATTCAGAGATACGGGCTGCATCTGTAAGCGAAAATCGACTGGCCGTCCTTCAGCTGAGGAAGAGACAGTGGAACGTGTTCGCGCCAGTTTTGTGCGGAGTCCACAGAAGTCTACCTACCGGGCAGCGAGGGAACTTGAAATGCCACAGAAAATTGTATGGCGAATTCTGCGGAAACGTTTACAAATGAAATCCTATCGCTTGCAACTGCTACAAGCCTTAAGAGACACTGATTATGCTGCTCGAGCGTCTTTCTGTGCTGATTTTCTCACGTTAATGGAAGAGGATGGGTTCGCCGAAAGGTTACGTTACAGTGATGAAGCGGTGTTTCACCTTTCTGGGAATGTGAATAGACACAACGTAAGGATCTGGGGAACTGATAATCCCCACGCAGTTGTGGAACACCAACGCGATTCACCCAAGGTGAATGTGTTTTGTGCCATTTCCCCTGA
>JAGDQP010049855.1:3500-14394 GCA_022664845.1 Lepisma saccharinum | reverse complement strand
TCTTTTCTTACAAGTAAACCTATCGATGCTTCAAACTGCTTTTTCGACCAAACTTGTAGTAAAGTACATCAGGAAGCCACCAGAAAACATGAGTAAAAGTACTTTCGTCCATAAAGACGGGCGCAGTTGCCAAAAGTTTCATTCATAAGAATAACTACTTTTAGTGTGATCTAAGTTGGAAAACACACGTTTATTTGTAATTGAAATAATGTAAAACAAATAAACATGAATAGACACTGGATCAATGCCCTTTTAGTAGGTATTGTCGTGGGCGCGATCTTGAGTCTTGCCTGATTTTTTTTAAAGGAAAGGGGTCATGTAACATATCAATCTGGGTTAGAATTTTACCAGAAATAGATTAATGAGGTTACTTTCGAGAGAGATGATATGTTACATGAGTATGCGTAGTTGATTGAAAAGTCTGAAAGCACTCTGTTCTTTTTGAAACAGTGCAAGAAATGAAGACCCAGTGCACAAGTAATGAGTACCTATCTAGTGCTCATTACTTGTGCATTAGGTTTTCGTGCACTGTTTCAAGAACAGAGTATTTCCAGACTTTTCAGTCAACTAATGTCACATCTCATTCACTCTCTCAAAATAAATTTATGGCAAAAGTGACTTTACCAATATATTTCTGGTAAGATGGTGGACATGACAAACGTACCCTCTTAAAGATAGCGCATTGACGTAGTATTTATTCATGTGTATTTGTTTTACATCATTTCAAATATTTTGCAACCAAACATGCATGTGTTTTTCTACTTAGATCATAATATAAGTACTTATTCTTTTCAATGAAACTTTTGGCTACTGCGTCCGTCTTTATGAACGAAAGCAATGCTAATCATGCTTTCTGGTGGTTTCCAGATGTACACCACTCCTCTACCAAGATTGGTCACAAAATCAGTTTAAAGCATCGATAGGTTTACTTGTTAGCACTTAATTCTTATTACAAAATGGATGGCACTTCAACGTCTCCAAAATTGTCCGCGAGTTTCCTTGTAAGTAGAATACAACTACGAGTATCCCTCGTAGTATAGTATGCGTGTGGAGCAGTTCGACGTAATACACAACGTCTTAGAAGTAAAACAGAAAAAAAATATGTAAAAACGTAACGTTGAAATAATGGACTTGAAGCTTCATGAGTGCAGTCGCCATGAACGAGGTGCTTGAAGTACGTGGTTTATTCTCATGTCGTGGGTTCGAAGCCAGTAGCCGTAATTAAAGTATTGTTTTTTTTTTAAATCTGGATGCTTAATTTTTATGTAGTAATTTTCACAAATTTATGTTCTAATAATGAGAAATAGAAATGACAAACAGCGTGAGAGAGCCAAAATTACGTTTTGACTACAATGTATAATATTTTTGGACAAATATTGGACAAACAGTTAATTATATATTTCCCAGTTTTTTTTTTCGTTTTTGACGTTTTTAAATAAATAATAATAAAAAATGCTACCCGGACACACTGATGAAAGTCGTATTCATAATATTTGACTGTATCAAATCAAGCGTCATCAGGTGAGCTAACTAAGCTCGGGCGGCCCGGGTTCAAATCCCGGCCAAGACACTTCAGTTCTCCCGTGTTTGGCGCTCTGAGGTGCACTGAGCCTCCTATTAAATTGAGTGCCAGTGTCTCGTTGGTATTCCTGGGGTCCTTAGGAGGGAAAGGAGGTTGATCGTGAAACCGACAACCGCACCTCACTTCGTGCTGTTGGTCGAGAGTATGTGGAGCGCTACTTTCATATTCTCCTGGACCGTTCACTGTCCGTGTGCATCGCACAGGGCATACTTACCTTTTTTAACCATAGGTATGAGTCACAGAAAGGTGAAAGGAAGATCGAGTACTTCAAACTGCCGCCATGTTTGTTTACTCATAAGCTCACTTTGTAGTGTTCACGAACTCCCATTTCTTCTTGAGCTGCGACCATAGTTCATGTGATTCATATCTATGGTAATTGTAAATGTTAACACTTGTCTTTTTAACTCACCTGATAAAGCTTGATTAGATTCAATGAAAAATTGTAAGTTTTCTTAATGTGTTCGGCCAGATAGAATATTTTTAATGTATTTAATTAATTGGAAAATCTTGGGGGTGATGATCCATGGTATTTATATTATAAATAGCTGTACATTACCCTTAAATTTGTTTCACATGTTTCATGTTCACAAACTAGGCCTCATTCTGAAGACCGAAGAGAAAAAGTGACATTAACATAGTTATCAACACGATTAGTGTTCTTGTGAAAATTCTGGGTGTGTGGCTTCGGGGCTACGGTGGCCAGGTGAGACTGCTCACCTGTGGTGCGTGGAGTTCCCCGTTCGTGTCATGTGGGCTTTGTGGTGGACAAGATCGTGTGCGCGGGTTTTCTCAGTGTTCTTCAGGTTTCCTCCCACTTTCTTCATTCCACCAATTCTACCATCATCCATTCTGCATGAGCCAAAGGTCTTAAATAAAATTCAAATTGAAATGTCTTCGTCAGTAATGGAGTATATGAATATTGTGGGTAGAGGAAATAGTTGCTTTGTATCCGTGTTTTTTTTTTGAAAGTTGCTGTGTATCTGTGTTTTTTAAAAAAAATCAAAGTTGTACTACATTTTACAACTACATAATCTTATTAAAAAATATTACCGTAGTACATTGAAAGTTTCGCATTTGATATATAAGTTGTCCCAGGTTGATCCGTGGCTGGGTCTCTCAGTTTCAGTGATAACCCAGAATTATGCTGCCAACTGCGGAGCTGCTTAAATTAAGAATTAGTAAGCTCTGGTCTGAAAAGAAAGATTAAGGAATTTGGGAGTCACTGCGCTGACCTCATGACACCCGTCTTTGAACTAGAACCGCCTGGCAGGTCAAAGCTTTCTGTAGGCTATCGACCCTCAGAGGAGTTTCTTTGTACAGTGATTCAGTAGTCTGAATCCAACTTTTTTTTTTTTTTTTGCATTCTATCCCATGATAGAATAATTTAAGTGCATGTATCATCTTCACTATAGCGAGATTCGAGAACATACTTGTCAAAGCTGTATACTTAATGTAGGTGTGTTACCTGTGATATATACTGTCTTTAGGTTGAATGCAACACACACTGCGAGCGATTTCGGAACTTTCTCGTTTCTTCCTCAGGTAAACGAACCGAAAAATAGACGAGAGGAACTGAGGAAAGTAAGAAAATAAAAATAAACTCCTGCGAAAAATCTTGTTTACACTATATCAGATCACAGTAGTACACTTTGATTGGATATGGTGTAAATACGATTTTCACAGTAGTATTATATTTTTCTTTTCATTTTCCGTCTATATTTCATCCCCTCAGGGTTACCTGAGGTTGGAACAGGGAAGTTCCGAAATCGATGTAATATGTGTGGACGTGTAAGTGTGTTGTATATAGCCTGAAGACAGTACATCACGCAAATAAGTATCTATGTATGTATTAATTAAATATTGTCTTCCATGCAATATGACTTAAGAATGTACGTATACTCGGTTGTTGCATTTTCTCCCTATTCGAAATTCTTAGTGCCTAAACGTCTATGTTGTACTTGTTATTAATGGCTTTAGAATGGGGAAAATACCATTTAGCAGTTCTTACCAACACTGATTGATTGATCTGTATTTGCCAACGGAATAGAGGATACTTGAAACATGACTAAATACGCTCTAATTTCACGTGATCTATGGAAACTTAAAGTGATAAGACGCAGAGAAGAATTTGTAAATCATCGTTTTACAGGAGATTCCTATCTCAGTAACCCTTCATTTTAATTCTTGTAAATTTACACTTGAATTTCCTGGATTATTTTTGTTTTAATAACATGACCTACCTCACTGTATCTGTCGGGTGCAGAAGGGCCACGGTAGATCAGTGGTAGAGCGCCCACCTCTGGTGCTTAGGGTCGTCGGTTCGATTCCTACTCATGTCATGTAGGTTTTGTAGTGGAAAAACACCGTGTGCGTGGGTTTTCTCGGGGTTCTCCCGTTTCCTCCCATCCATTATTATCTATCCGGCGTGAGCCAAAGTTGCTTAGACGTAAAAATTAAATTCAAATTCGGGTGCAGAATTCCGTTGTTCAGGTATTTCGACTGTTCTAATTGAATTGAGTTAAATTCATTTATGGTGTTTAGGCACCTTTGGCTCAGGCTGGGATAGGGATGGAGGAGAAAGGGGAAGGTAACGGCGAGGGCTTTAAGGTGCCATCCCGGCATTCACCTGGGTAAAGTGAGGAAAACTGGAAAACTGTCAGGATGATCGGCTGTGGGGTTCGATCCCTCGTACCTACCTATTACCGTT
Source organism: Lepisma saccharinum (assembly GCA_022664845.1). NCBI lineage: Eukaryota > Metazoa > Arthropoda > Insecta > Zygentoma > Lepismatidae > Lepisma > Lepisma saccharinum. The sequence continues at coordinate 10,105 of JAGDQP010049855.1, read as the reverse complement.
CCAAAGTCTCGACTGTTCGAAAGTACGCTAGTTTTATTGGTGTACCGTGTACTTTCTAAAGTACTTCGCTTTTAAAGGCTCCCATTAAAATGAATACTGTAGTAAAATGGCCTGTATTTGCTTTGGATTTTATAATCATATTAGTGTCTTTTTTACCCTGAACATACATACCAGTTCGATATTACCAATCACGGTGATTTACGGCCAACTGTTAGACGGTTTTCGACAACGAAATAGATTTTGCAGAAACAGATGGAACATGAGGATACTTTGCTCAAGTATTGATATTGAAGACCGCGTTTCTCGTTGTTAATTATACTGTTTTCTTAATTTAAACCATTTGAAAGTTGTGATGGAATCTTTCCTTGGCTACTGTGTACGTTCAAAAGTGGAATATGGTAAATGATTGCTAACAGTAGAAGTTCATATTCTGTTTTTGGTAATCACAAAAATGGTATTTGCCTTCCGTAAGGGCTGAACCATATTTTTCGGTGTAACGAAGGCATGAATCAACGTGAACATGTGCAGTCTTGGGCTAAATGCATTGTGCCACTTTGTTTAATGAATCAGCATGATTAAATGTAACAATTTCTAACTTATGGATGTTCGTTATTGTGGATATCGATACATACTGAGTCGCTGCAAGATTGTATTATATTGCATGTAATAATAGCACGGTTATACTACCTAATATCCTAATGTAAAGTTAATAAGTGAGAGAATTAATAGTCTGGAAAGCAAGATTATGTCTTATTGCGGAAGATTAACCGAAGTTTTCAGCATAATTTATGTGAATACAACCGTGGACTCATGCTCTCGGTCAATCCACGTAGTTGAGCAATACCCGGGTGTCAGGCACGTACTTAGAAGTTGGTTTCGGGAATGGAAGTCCAGCGCTTTCGAGGGGGGAAGGTAGGTCCTAGGTAGGTGTGGGTCTGAAATTTACGTATAATGTATATAATTTTGTAAAAAAATTATATTAATTTTACCTCCCCCCCAAATATCAATTTCGGGGTAGGTCCCGACCCCGTGGCTCCCTGCATACGTCCCTGCTGGGTGTTTTGTGAAGATTTCATTCTGAAACGTTGTCACGTCATTTTTGAACCCCTCTTTCTCGTTAAAAGAATCACTAAATATGCATGTAATCTGAGTACACGTGAAATTCAGTCGAAGTGCAAGTTGAAGTGTTTAGAAATCCGAACAATTTACACCTTTCACACCAACACAAGAGACACTAAGTCACCTTAACTTCTTGTTAGAGTTGAGTAACAAGAAATTCGTGACATTTTTCGGTGCTGTACGTACAAGTATTTAGCTTTCCCTTATTCTCCAAGGAAACAAACAGTTTTTCATTCAGTTCCTGGCGAAAAAGCTTAAATTATGATAGGCCGATCACTTAATATATATACACTCTTCTCAAAAGTACATTAAAATATGTTAAAACTTTGTTGTTAATATTGATTTTCCAACATTCTGTTTTTTAAGTATCATGTTTTTCTTTAGCTGTGTCAGATAACCATATTATCCCACATCAGGAATAAATTATACAAGACTCTCATTTAACCGAATTTCCTGATTACCCGAATCTCGACTCAGTGAAAAATAAAAAAAAATTGATTGTAGCATTTTGCACATGCTAAATTTTATTTATATTAATTATGAAGGAATTATCTAAAAAAAAAAAAAAACCCTGGCAGTGTCCAGTAAAAACACAGTACAGTAATTATAATATAGTACTACATTGTTACATTAGGCCTATGTTAAAAAAAATACTTTACTTTAAATTGTAGGTTTTTTTTTTAAATACATGTAGTGCAGTATTAAACTACAGTATGTAACGCTCTATATTTCCGGTTTAACCGGATCAGCCTTGATTCCATCAGATTCTATTCAGTGAGGCTCTTGCATATTCTGTTTTTAACGAAACCCATCTAGTTGTTTTTCAAGGTATTTAAAGCGGGTAAGCTGAAATTAATACCTGTTAACCATCAGTTCCGCTGATGCCTTACGAAATTGAGAAGAAATACACGACGCGATATAGTGATTTAGATTGCTACAGTCATCAACTGTAGGGAGATGGACTGACTTCAAACACTTTCATGGCGGCTATCCTGATTAAGAGGTTTCCATGACCAGTAGAAACATGATTGTAAATTTCGTCCTCCAAGCTTTTCATAATTTCAGCAAAGATGCGAGTTCTGTTTCTCAAATTCTTGCTTTCCAGTAGCTTTTTTATTTTCAAAAATAAGAGAAAAAATCTCGAAAACTTAATTTCGTATTGATACCGAATATGGTATCGTATCGATATCAGCGGACATCCTTAAAAACAAATTACCTCATCTTGGGTGTTTTAACGCACTTATTGGTGCCGTTCCAGGTGACTTGGGAAGTGGTAAGGATGCCCTTCCCTACAACACACCCCGGAAGTGTCCCTACTGCCCCCGTATTCTCAGCCACCATGGCAACTGGAAGAAGCATGTGGTGACGATGCATTTGGCCCAGGAGAAGACAGTTCAGTGTATGGTATGTGTGGCTAGCTTTCGGACTCCAGAGTATCTGCAAAAACATCTTGTTCGTGTCCATAAGTTTCCACGTAGTCGGAGACGCGCTCGCCCATCTATTGAAGGAACTTGATAAAGTCTGGAGTGAGTGAGTGGTGATTGTAGTGAGTGATTTTGAGATTAGGTGGTGCTATCTAACTAATTCAGTGCTTCTCAGCCAATTGATACTCGTTTATATGTGATAAATTATGCAAAAATTATGCGGATAACTTATTTTAATATAGAAAATATTCAGGAAAGTCTTCCCAAGCTGTGTGTGAAAAATGTGCTCTTTAAAAATTATTAATGCACCTGTAAAATGTTTGGTACAATTGGCAATTCTAATTATTTTAATATAGTTCTTTTTATTATTGTTTGTCCACGTAGTTTAATATACCCTTAACAATTGTAACCCTAACATAAGTTTTAAAAAATTAACATCTTCTAATTTCTTGTTCATTAAATCATTAATATTCTGTACTGGCATTGTTTCTTGTGTAAGTTGATAAACAAGGAATTCAGTCATCACCCAAAGTAGAAGTGGAGTATTTGTGTAAGCAAAGCAAGCAGTGGAAAACGAAGAGATACTTGACCAAAGTTGTTCTAAGATCTCATAAATTTTAACCATAGTCTATTCTTAACGGTGTTGATCACTCTCGCCATCTTGGTGTACACTTTCCAGTACTTTACTCATCTTATGAATCTCGGAAGTAGAATTTTAATTGCCGAGTATTTCGTCATATTTATAACAACTCGTGACGCTGTGTAAAAATGTATTATTATCTATACAGACAATATAATTTCCCCATTGATACATTGTGTTTTATGCAGTTAACCATTAATTTACTACAATACGCTAATATATTAGAGAAACTTCACATTTACAAAACAATAAGAGACAAATTAATCATCAAGACAAATTACGTTAAAGCAGAATTTGAATACTCCACTTCGAGGCGACATAAAATGAGTAAAACATGTTCCCATTTAAATAAATGGAAAGAGCATACCCAGATGTCGGGGGAGATCAACACCGTTAACGTGAAAGGTTTGTGATACATACTCCCATACCTACCACCTAATTTCTACAGTGTTATAGATAGTTTATTGGAGGGAGGGGAATGTCGATGCACGTGGACATTAATCGTACGTAAGTGTGATGCAAGTGGACACGGGTCTGGGTATAGTGGCAGTTAAAACCGTACGGAAGTGAAAGCCTCGTAAGTCCGGGTATAAGCAGTGTAGTTTATATTTTTCAACAACTAGTTGTGGCAAAGGTGGCAGCTATTTCAAAATCCGCATTTATTGTGCCAACTTGGAACACATAATGACAATCATAGTCTCTGAGGCAGATAATTATAATGGGGTAGTGAAGTATGCCGTCATGACGTGGACGTGCGAGCATCGTTGCTATGGTAATTTCGAGCGAGTAAAGTGTATGTACATGCTGTACTGTGTATTTTATTTTTTATTTGAAGTTTTATTCGTTGCTTCATATAGATTGTTTCGATTCATTGCTCAGAAGCAAATAAAACGGTAACACTTCTTAGCTATTCAATATCGTTGGAAATAGATCTCGAAACGATCACAAAAAAGATTCAATGCGATGCCATTACTTTAATGACCCCATTAAATAATAATAAATAGCTTCAACAGGCAAGCATCAGTAGAAAAGAAAGTGACTATAGTTTGTTTATTGGAAGCATTGTGGAACTTCCATTATTATTATTATTATTGTAAGCCATCGAGCAAGACATGTAAGGATGACTGACAAGGTAAAATCCTATTATTGTTATTATTTTGAAACGTGAAGACAGTTATGAAGATCGTAACTGTTGTATTGCATTATGTCCAGGTTTTGGCTTTTCACATTATTAATTTTTTCATTGAACTTGAAATCTCAGGAGAATGCCGATGATTGAGAAGCACTGTTTCGAGAATAGTTGGTTTAGATTACCATTATGTGCGATTACAGAACTAAACGTGAATCATTAACTGATTCGTCTTATTGTTGATATAATAAATGTATAATTGGGCACTATAGACTAAGACTGATCTAAGTCCAGGTTTTGGGGAAGAATTTGTATTTAAGTCCTTAAGCAACTTTTGTCTCAGGTTGAGTGGATGAAGATGGATAAGTTTTTCGAATGAAGAAAGTGGAAGGAAACCTGAAAACCTACGCATACGATGTTCGTTCACCATAAAGCTTACATGACACTAGCCAGAATTGAACCGGGGACCCTTCGCACCAGAGGCGAGCGCTCTAGCACTGAGCCATCGCAGCCTTTTTTTTTTCATTGAAAAATTTGTTTTATACACAAGATGATATATTTGATTGATTTTATATTGTGGACAAGTTATCTGTCTGGTGCTCTTCTTACATCGAGTAAGCATTCTCAGTTGCAGTGTATAAAGGTTTCACTTCAAAAGTTCGTTTCGCATGAAGTTAATGAAACAGACGTCTTCCTCTATTGTGCCCAATTGTTTTACATGCAAATAATACCATGTATAAAATGTTTTCAAATGTTAGGTTGATTACTCAATACGTCGTTACTAAATGTTAACATCGAGTTTCAGTAGTGATATCTAATGGGATAAAAAAAAAGTATTTTCATTTATCCATCTTAAAAGTATTACAAAATCACATTGTGAACTTTTCTCCTCGTGATGTGCATGATTCGAACGGAAATCCGTGTCGTTCATTGAGAATCATACTTGAATGTCATACTTACTATAGTGAAACTTATTTAAAATGAGATCACAAGTAACATTTTTTATTAGAAAAGTTGCGCTGTATACAAATTTGAACAAATGTAGCCCACTTATTCCACAAGCGAGAAAGAGTGTTTAGTCGAAGCTAGAGGTGAACACACAGTAAGTTACATCTTTTTTTTTCTCGAAAATACGTGTTGAGCATGAATTAGCACCTTACACAAGAAAACGTTAGCTCAGTTGGTAGAGCGCTCACCTCTGGTGCTAGGGGTCGTCGGATCGATCCCTGCTCATGCCATGTGGGCTTTGTGGTGGACAAACACCGTGTGCGTGGGTTTTCTCGGGGTGCTCCCGTTTCCTCCCACTTTCTTCATTCCACCAATTCATCCCATCATCATCCATACGGCCTGAGCCATAGTTGCCTAAAGGCCTTAAAATAAAGTAAAACAAGAAAACGTTACTAAATGCAAGTTTTAGAAGCTTCGATTAACTTTTGTTTTATTTCCGCGTTAGACAGATTCCGTCTAGATCAAATATATTCTACGAAGACCATATAGGGCATCAGTGTTAAGACCAAATTTCTGCTTTGCATGTGCTTTCTCCTTGAAGTTCCATTTTTGACAAGTTTCGCTGTTGTAAATCTTCTGTACCATTATGCATATCGAATCTGCCCAAACGCAGGATTTAAGACTGATCTCTAAACTACGAGTCTCATCTCAGGGTTTCTGTCCTGTAAAAATAAACAACATACCTCTCATTTTGCGTACAAGTTGTTGAATGGAGTATCACGAAATTTGGAACGTGTTCCTAGTGTTACTATTTTTCAAAACAAATCTCGAAATCAGGTATTTTCGTACATACGAAAGAAGTTATTGTTTGTGTTTTGTTTATTTATAGTGTCCTTCAACATAATACTGGTCAGTTAGTTTGAATAATATCTTGTTCTTTTTTCCTTGTAGTTTTTTTTAAAGGAACAATATTTTTCTTTTAATAGTTCTATTAGTTTCGAAAATTAATATGTAAGGAAAAAGTCCGTAGTTACAATGTATCGACTGTAAAATAATAGTTGTGAGATATTTAAAGTAAAACCTATCAGAAATATGATTATGCATTATTATTTATTCATTTTTCCAACATAAAACCTCCATTGTGATTGACAGTTATCAGTTTAATAGTGGAGCGTACGTCAACGCAGACTGATATACAATTATCTTTATTTCGTTAATGCTTATTACACAAAAAGGAGAGAACTGAACAAATCAGAATATTATAACAGAACACGTTAGTAGTATGTGTGTGTGGAGATACAAGTACAAGATTGCTCGTGATTAATATTATTATTGTACGAGGGGG
>JAGDQP010049853.1:0-14394 GCA_022664845.1 Lepisma saccharinum | reverse complement strand
TTTGTAATAGCATCACATTACTTTCTGGCTATTTTTATTTAAGAAAATAATAATTTGAAAGAGGAGAAACCATAAACAACATGTCAGTTAAGCCTAAATTTTTGAAAACCATGCACAAAGTTTCTTATTCGCACATTCTTAAATATATCAAATAAGATGACTTTCTCCTTGACCCACCCATCACTTGACTTGGATGGGACATTGTCATTCATTTTGTAAGTTGTCTATTATTAAAGCATTGTACAATAATATGTTGATCAAAACCTTGGTAACTTCATTACATCATGAAATTTGTCTGTTTTAAAAAAAGCAGGTTTCTGAATAAGTTTTAAAGCAAAGGAAGGTATACATTATGGTATTTTTCATAAACTCTGACAGTATTAGCCTATTTATTCTTTTCCTGCATGAAAACATTTCTTTCTTCTCTCTCATGTTAGTAACGAAGACAGGATATAGCACGCTTCTCTTTGTGCTTCCTTTGAGTAAGGTGCTCAGATATCATATTCCGTGTACCCTGAAGCACTACAAGATCCATCGCTATTCATACTTAATAGCTATTTTCTTACCGTCATATACGGGAAGTGTTTGGTGAAGATACCTGGCACCTCTAAGAACCTAGTTGTCCGAAACGATAGTACTCTCAGTTTCTATGTGCATTGTTTCACGTTCACGGAGTGGGTGTTGTAGCTCAGAGTTCACTTGATCGAAAACTAGACGTGCTTCGAAGCTTACCAGCTCCTTCATGACGTTCATAACAATTCAATGACTCTACAGCTCCTTCTTCCATTAACAAAATTTCTTTCTTTCAGGTTACCACCGGTTATTAATCTATAGCACTCCTTTCTTCCACTACCAAATGAGATTTTATTCTCTTTGAGGGCCAACGCAGAACTCATTTTCGCAAAAGCAATGAATCTATTGGGTTTCTTCACCAGGTTCTGTACTTGTTCCCTTTCCGAGCAAATATTTCCAGAAAATAAATTTCGGAAAGTGCAGGAATCTTCAAAATCAATTTTCAAATAAATTACATACCGCTGTCTATATTTTGGTCAAACACGAGCGAACAGTTCATGCTAAGATTTACAGTGCTAAGAACGATTGTAAGTAATAAAATACAATATTAAACACAAAATCTCAAATTACTTCTGGTTCTTAGAATTCTGTGTATATGATATTTTGTCTTTGTACGTAGGAAAGAGAGGTATGTTTCTTCTTAATACGATATGTGGAAGTTTCCTAAATGGAATTCAATTATGAAACTAAAGAACAGCAACACGGCAGTCCTATTCCGTCAGAATTTCGACCCATAGGTTTAAATTTTACGGTTCTCAAGTATGCTGTCTTGAAACTTCAGTTATTTCCTATAGTTGAAGAGTATCGGAGGAAAACCGGGGATGTACATTTCTAGCGATTTTGTGTTGTATAGCTCATTCTATTGAGGGAAATTGGAACTAGCAAACCGTCAAAGAACGAAAAAACCTCACATATGACCACAAGAGACAAAATTACATATTGGTTAGGCCGTTTAAAGATTAAGTGATGAAGGAATCAAAACTTGATTTTTCTCAACAAACGCAGTTTGTGATATTCTTTGTTTTCTCACAACATTCTTCATTTACACCTTAAAATCGTTACATCTCTCCCCTTCCCAAGTATTTTGTAAATATTTTATCATGAAAAATGGTCTTATATGGTAAATGTTAAGCATATACACGAACATATAAGTATTTATGTAAAATTAATTTTAAAAGTTTATAAATTCAAAAGCATGTCTTTTTTAAATCAATTTTATTTTAATTTTTATTTCAGATACATTTACCATGACAAGGAAATTGATAATTCTTGCCGTCATCTTTATATTACCTGTCGTGTCGCCAGGAAGAGACATTGACGACTACAACAGATACCATTCACAGCGAAGTCTTCCCTTGCCTCTTGCAACACAAAATAGAAGATCAATGGCAAGGAGGAACGAAGATATTTATGGAATAAGACCTGGAAGCAGAAATGTTATATTTGGTTCAGAAGAATACTCACATTATCCTCCTTCACTGCCACCTTTCCGTGAAGAATCTTCAACTCGTAAACTAACTAGGAGGCCATACTCTACTGACCGAAGTTACGATCCACATCCACTTTCAGATACATCTCAATCCACGTTCTCCTTTCAAACGTCCCCAAATTCGTACCAAACTCAACAGGATAGTGAGCAAAGTTCAAGTTCTCTGTATCCAAACATATATGAGGTGACCAATCTGAAAGATTACCTCAAAACATACGAACTCGCAACTGATACTGGGAATGATAGCGACAAGGATAAGAAAGTCATCGAAAAACCTTCACCAGTGTATAATCCTACGAATTCGTATTCAAAATCTAATTATAATTCACCGGTTGGTACTTCTGCTTACGAATCGTCTTCTGGAAACCAAATTCCAGATAAATTTAGGAGTAATTCTTCAGAAAATGCACGAAAATCCAACACTAATTCAAGTGATCAAGCTTCAGGTCCCAGAGCCTATAGTGACAGTTCAGGTTTCGGTCTTAAAGATTTTAATTTTTTCGTTACCTATCCAACAATAAACTATAATGGATCTAACAATAAAGAAAACTCGTTTTACGAATCACAGAACACATATAATAATAATAATCCTAATGATATATCTTACTTAGATTACAAATCTCCTATCACAGGCCAGATTTATGATAGTAACGGTTTAGCAGAAGTTTCGGAGCATAACACTCCTGATAGTTACGTCAATCTCGGAAGTGACTACTCGGATACTGAATATAACGTTTACAAATCCCCCAATGACTTCCATGGATCAGACGGTTACAATACTGATACACAATACCAAAGCTCTAAGTTGGCAAATACTTACCAAAGTGTACAGGATACTATTCAAAACGAGAAGACTTCTACAACCAATAGCAATTCTCCTGATAGTGCCTCAAGCGACGACATTTCTATTTATAAATCTCCAAATGCCTTCTATTCAGACACTGATTACGTCAGTGAAGATGATTCTAGCTATAAATATCCAAATACACCTCTGATATCCTCAAATACGGATAGCAGCGATGGTTATTTAACACAGAATCGACCTCAGTCCAGTGTAGAAGTTTCTATCTTCAAATCTCCCGATATGTATAACAAAGTTAAGGACAATAGTGTGAACGAGATGTACTCTAGTGGCGCGTATTCACAAAATAAGGACACAAAAAATGAACTTAACATTTACAAATCTCCAAATGTTTATAAAGGAACAGTCAAAGACCCCATAAGTAACAATTTCTCATGGTATCACTCTTCTAATAATTACAAAGTCCCTACCAACGAATATTCGGATTCAGAAATGCCATCTTACAGCTATCCAAACACGTATAAGAAGTTTAAAGGCTATCCCACGAGTGACACTTCGTATACTGCTAATAATTCTCCCAATGATGATGTTTCTATCTATAAATCTCCTGATAGTTATAAAATACTCACCAAAGATTATCCTAAAGAAGACTCAAATTATTTAAAATCCCCAACTAAACATAAAAATTCTGGAAAAGACAAAACAAAAGTTGACATAGCAATCTTTAAATCTCCTACAAGTTATGAAGCTTACGAAACGAACAATCCCAGTGCCGAGATATCGATCTACAAATCTCCAGACGTATACGATTCTTTAAAGAAAGATAGCTATCTTACGAAGCCGGGTGCAAAACCGTACAAGTATTATAGTCACAATAAAGATTCAACAAAAGATTATAGTCACATCAAAGATTCACCAAAGATAAATGGTAACAATTGGGATAGTGTTGGAAGTGAAGCTACAAATGGAGATGAAGCCACAAAGAATGGTGATAATCACCCGCATAAAGTACACTTTAAACCATACATTGACATTTATTATCCACATAATCCTGTGGATGATGATGATAAACATGATGATAGTAATGGTAATGGAGATGATAACGGTAATGGGGACGATAACGATGACAAAGATGATGATGATGACGACAAAAATGATGATGACGATGATAATGGTAATAATACCAGAAGAAAGAGTGTCTTTTCTTTCTTCTCCATCGAACATACCCTTGTTTATATGCCCTTGTACTTAGGTGTTTATTATTCATGTTTTATATTTGTTTTAGTAATTTTACATATTTCACGGTTCAAGTTCTATCATATCCCTAATTATATAGATGGATTTCAAAAAGAAAGGAGTTTGTCCAATCTTACAGTAACAGATTCAAATTTGAATGCAATGGCTGAAAACGTTACCACAAAAATAAATACTTTCAGATAATGCAACAACAACAAACATGTCTTTAACATAATGTTTGTAAAGGTTTGTCTAGTGCTATTGTTTCTGTTCTGGAATCGGAACAGCTACAGAAACGGTTCATAACAAAAAGGGTTTGAAACAAAAAAATTAACACATGTTTTATGGAAAACCATACAGTTTCTGTTCCAGTTCCGGTTCCGAAGAAAATGGCACTGGGTTAGTTTGAAAATGACTGAGTTAGACTTAAGAATAAAACGGTTTTATGTTAATGAATACCCGAGGAGGTAGTCAGGAAATGTATACTAAATTGAATATGAATCATATTGCAAAGGTTGAAACAAAGGAATTTAATAGCGCTTATAAGTATTCTATGTAAGTTATACTCTCCGATATATTTTTACCATTTATTGACAAACCTTTCAGTATATGTTATTAACAATTGATTTTAACACGTCATTAGTCATGTTTATTTTTCGTTAAACTAAAGATTTGAAAGGTAATATAAAATTGAACCAAACACCTTAATATCCGTATCCATCACATACTTCTGAGTAAGGAAAACGTTTTTTTTTATCTTAGTATATTGAATTGTGTACCAAACGATCTATGAAGATAGAAGTGGGAAGAGTCAATGATCAAACTGCTCATATATATATAACAGTGTTACCAAGTATAGAAAATGTTGTTTATTTCTAACCAAAATGCAAACGACTAGCATTATCAAGAAATAATGCTGGTTAAAAGAAAATTATTATGTATACTGTAATAATAAGTGCTAAATAAGTTCTAAATCATTTATTAATTTCTTGCTATCTATTCTGTGTGTTTATTTAATCCATTTCACTGTAGAAATAAAACATTTTTCAAACTTACTTATCATTGCACTCAAAAGATTAGCATGTGGTTGAATTTTGTTGATACCCTGTCTCAAATAATATTCTTTCTAATGTTTTTGCTTTCTACTCTCTTAAGGTCTAAGGTCTCTTAACTCATGGATTGATTCTAAAGTTTTATCGTGTATATAAAGATTTGAAAGAAATAATGGTGTAACTCAATTTGAACAAAGCAGTTCACTGAAATATGAATTAAACTTAAGCCTTTTCTGGTTGGAATATTTGTAACGACGGGTATTTCTGCTGCTTAATCTTTTTGTTAATGTTTTAATGTCTCACAATTCCTAAAATTTACTTAATTTATTTGGTTATTCATACTTTTATGTATTTTCTGTTGTAAGAAGATTGTTTTCTACAGCTATTGGTACACTTTTCGGTATGTGCATTAATTATACATATAAATTATTTGATTTGTAGTTTAACCGTTTGTAAATGTCTTGTTTACATTATAAATTAGACGGATAAAGGGTTATTGTCAAAAGTATATATAATTATTTTCTCTGTTCGGTTTTTAATGTTTTCTTTCTGTAGTCTTGTTATTCATGTTAAATCCTGACCATTCAGCTCAAAATAAATTTTATATATGGTTAATATGAGGTCTTATTGAAAACAGAATTATTGAAATTCCTTTACTTTTTATAAGTAGTAAATATGATTAGGCCTACATAGCTGTAATATTGACTCAGATTGAATTTTCACAACTATTTTACGTTTTTTCAACCTTACTAGAATTTTCCTTATTAAAAACTTTTAGGTATTGGGCAATACTTAGGTAATATTCTACATTTATTCTCTATAAGTATCACACATACCGTTTAACGATTAAGAGTGAAGAAACATTCCTTTGATTTTTGTAGACTACTTGGACGAGAAATCAAATCTTTGGTAGAAGTGATTGTTCCACTATGCTGCAAGAGACGCCAACATCTTCTATCGTGTATATAGAATAGATATCCATTGAAAAATCCAGTTACTTTCTTGATAGTATGGTGATTTGAAATGAGGAGCGCACATACAAAGGGATTAAGTGATTTTTAACAATAATTTGAACTAACTTCATATCTTATATCTGTACCTCCGAGCTAAACCACACTATATGACTTCTTGCTATATGCGTCATATAGGGCACTTGATGGTGCAGCAGTATGTAGAAGCAGAATGGCCTACTCTACGTTTTGGAAGTGTGGCTTGTGTTTGATCATAGCAGTGTCGGAGGACGAAATACGGCATGTCATATTGTACGAATTTCACCAGGGATACCCAGGGAGCGCAGAGGCACGAAACATCAATATCGTATATGGTCATGGTACTGTGAATGTGCGAGAGTGCCAGACTCACCGATTACCCACGACAAGGGAGACCTGTTCAGCTGGACAACGATGCCCTGCAAGCAGCGGCGGAGGCACATCCAACGTAAAGTGTTGAAGAAGTGGCCAGTGAACTCTATGTCACCCATTCCACAGTTCGTCGTCACCTGCAGAACCTTGGGTACGTGTCGAAGCTCGAAAAATGGGTACCTTATGCGTTAACGCCTTAACAGAAGCAGCAGCGAGTCGACATTTGGAGTTCCCTGCTCACCCGTCACAGACGTGAGCCATTTCTGGACAGAATGGTGATGGGATGAAACGTGGGTCCTCTACCTCAACATTACACGCAAACGGCAGTGGGTACCTAAAGGGGGCACACGAACTGTGCCAAAACAGGATTTCCACCCCTGTAAACTGATGTTGAGCGTTTCATAGGATATCTGTGGGATAATCTATTTTGAGCTCTTGCCACGTAACCAGACCTCCAATGCAGATGTCTACTGTCAGCAGATTAAACGCCTACGGACTGCATTGTTGGAGAAACGTCGTACTCTGGTTAATCGCAAGGGTGTGCTCATCCAGGGTGATAACGCACGGCTAAAAGGGCCTATATTAAGATCGGGGAATGTGGCTAGGGACAAACTCCCCGACCCGCCGTTTTCATCAGATCTTGCATCAACAGACTACTGTCTCTTTCGCAGCCTGCAAAACCACCTTCCCGGGAAAACACTGGAAAATGAAAATGACGTGACGAACAACGGCCGAATTCTTTACTTCCAAAACCAATGATTCAGCAACTAGTTGACATGTGGCAGAGTGTTGTGGAGTTCGATGGAGACTATTTACCTGACTAATGGTAATGTTCCAGGTAAGCTTAGTTTTTTCCTCACGGTGCAAAAATGCGACATTACTTATGGGATAAGCTGATATATAAAACACAAAATTTGACTCCATGTTATTTATACAAATCTACATACTTACATTGATTCCCACCAAATATGGATATGTGTTTCTAAGGTACCGTGCCAGGTCATAAACGTATTCAGGACCCGGTATTATGTTCCAGTTGTCAATGTTGCAACCTTGTCCAAAAATACTATTTTGTTAAATTGTATTATCACTAAACTTGGCAAAAACATTATTGCATAAGCAACCTAGATGTTAGTGTTGTCAACCAAATTCAAAATTCAACATCTCATATTCGTTCCACACCTTTAGACCTATACACACCATTGGGATTTTGTTACTGAGACAGGACATAGAGATTCACTCTTCACTGTAGTTGTTAGTGTTGCTATCATATTTTATTCAACAAACATCAATGGGTAGGTACATGAACTAGTTTTATATATGATTGTAAATGTGAACTTAGATTCTAAATTTAAGAAGTTTCACAATATGTGTATAAATGTATAAATATTCTCTTTAAATTAAAAAGGTAGTACTTGCAACACTTGTAAGTTCGGTGTTGCCACATTGTGCAAATCTCGAATTCAGAAGAAACACTTCCATCTGTCATTTTTATCGAATCTGATTATACAAAGACACATAAAGGTCCAAAGTACAAAACAATTGACATAATCAAGCTTAGAATTGAATCTGGAATTGATATATTTCAAAATCTGAATATTTTGTCTCTTCCTTTGTTATACGTCCAACAGTTTACAATTAAGTCTCAAATGTTGGTTTCATTATGCAATTCACACAGTAGGTTATGAACGAAGTATAGGGGTTCAATTCTGTTGTTGTTTTTCAAGTTCTAATAATCAGAATGATATATCCTAAACAATATTGTATTTGCCGTCAAATCAAAGATCTTTGTTCCACGTCTATCCGTCAAATGAACATTATATTTTCAATATAATAAACATACTGTATATTAGAAATTTGTAGTTCGGGATCTTACTCTCTTTTACGAGTTCAGACTAATTCGCAGTATCGAGAGTTTCAAAGAAAACTAACTGTTCGTGAACTGCACTCTTGCAAAATTTATAAGACAGATAGATCAGGAACATCTAGCAATAATTTAGTTTGCGTCGCGAACTAACTTGCCACATCATAAGGAGCATTACATATGAAAAGGGTTTATAGCAATTCTTACTTTAGCATAGAAGATAAAACATTTCACTCTCACATTTGGTTGCTGTTTGTCAATGATATGCTTTGTTCTGATCAAGTGATCGCAGTCTCTCTTTTTCTCTCTCTTTGGCAGAGACGAATACTACTGGCGATTTATTCCCTTAATTCATTACGTAAGCCAGAACGTTGACTTCCACCAATTGTTCACATATACCAGGTGTACGCATAAGCAGTTTCCGGTTTAACTAAGAGATGGCGCCAGCGAAAAGTACGCAGCGTATTCATTTGACACATACGTCATTTTGTTCGTCTGACATTTAACTACAAACACACACAAGTTGAGTCCGCCAAACACTAGCGTCTTTGTTTTATCGTTCAGTGATCATGTCGAAGTTTGTGCCTGAAAAAGAACATTTGCGGCACGCATTCCTTTTCTTATTTAATCAAAAGAAAAAGTCGGTTGAAAGTCATCGTGTGCTGGTAGAAACATATGGTGAACACGCTCCATCGATTAGAACATGTGAGACATGGTTTCGACAATTTAAAAGTGGTGATTTCAATGTGAAAGACAGTGCACGCTCTGGTAGACCACAAAAGTGCGAAAACGAGCAATTGCAGGTGTAATTGGAGGATGACCCAACTCAAATTCAACAGCAATTGACAAAATCATTAAATGTGTCACAAGGAACAGTCAGCAGACGTTTACGAGCAATGGGGAAGATCAATTAACTGGGTAAATGGGTCCCACATGATTTGAATGAACGTCAAATGGAAAATCGCAGAGTCACTTGTGAAATGCTGCTTGAACGCCACGAAAGAAAATCCATTTTGTATCGAATTGTGACGGGTGACGAAAAATGGATTTATTTTGAAAACCCGAAGCTGAAAAGATCGTGGCTTTCACCTGGCGAAGCCGGTCCTTCAACACCAAGTCCAAATCGCTTCGGCAAGAAGACCATGCTTTGTGTCTGGTGGGACCAGAGCGGTATTGTGTATTATGAACTCTTGAAGCCCGGCGAAACCGTTAATGCACAACGCTATCACTAACAAATGATTAATTTAAATCACGCATTGATCGAAAGACGACCGGAATGGGCCCGAAGACATGGTAAAGTGATTGTGTTACACGACAATGCGCCGTCTCACACAGCGAAACCAGTGAAAGACACCTTGAAATCGCTTAGATGGGACATCCTTCCGCACCCGCCGTACTCCCCAGACCTGGCGCCATCTGACTATCACCTCTTCGCATCAATGGGGTACGCGCTCGCAGAGCAGCACTTCAGCAATTTCGAAGACGTTGGAAAATGGCTCGATGAATGGTTTGCCGCAAAAGACAAGCAGTTTTTCTGGCATGGTATCAATTACTTGAAAGATGGGCGAAATGTGTAGAAGCCGATGGCCAATATTTTGAATAAAACAAAATTAATTTCCCTTGAAAATTACGTGTTTTCTTTACCAAAAAAAAGCGGCAAAAACTTATGCATATACCTGGTAGGGTTACCATCTTTTAATGAATAAATTACGGGACGCTTTTGAAAATTTACGGGATTATACCAAAAAATACGGGACAAATCTTCAATAACCTAAAATGAAATTATAGTAAACTCTTGATTATCCGCATAATTGTGTGGCGCGACAACCGCGGATAAGCCGGTAAATAGCCGAAAAAGGACACAAATCAACACAAAAATGCGTTTTGAACAATTTTACATACAATTATGACTGAATAACAGAAGTTTTCTTTACTTACAAGTTTGTTCGTTTATTTTTCACACACACACACACAAAAACGCTTATTCGTTTTTGTTATTCATGTTAAAATATCTCTTCTTTATTTGTGATTGATTTTTTTTTTTGTAGGCCTTAATTGTAAAGACGGAAAGAAAGACCTCGCATAATCCGAAAAGTGTATAATTCGCCCTCGGATAATCGAGAGTTTACTGTAACTAGTTTAGCTCTGTACTAGTACATGACTATGAGTACAATTTAAAACCCATAACGATCGAGAACACACAGGAAACCTCTTGCTTGCGAATGCTCATAATAATAATAAAATAACGGCGGGCGGAAAATTGATATTTCAATTTCATAAGCACAGTTTTGGGGGTTAGTATCTGCACTGCAAAGAAGAAAAATCATATATTAATTCAACACTTTTCTGTTTTCCTGGGTGCCAACATTTTCTTTCAGTCAACAAAACAAACGGTGTTGATTCAACATAATAAAGATTGTCATCCTAGAACTATCACAGTGTTGAATCACCGAAATCACACAACAAAGGATGTTGATTTAACACAAAAAGTGATTGTGCTCCTGGGATACCAAAAAGGTTGGATTAATATATATATTGTTTGCAGTGTGTTATCAACTAGAGCAAACAGAAGTAGCGAGTATTATATCCTCACCCCAGGGCTCATGTTGGGGCCCGGGAATGCGAAGAGAGAGTGCTCGCCAGTCTGTATATTGTCGATCCAAAGTTTCGTCCATACTGTTGCTTCTTGTGGGCAACAGCTGCGGTGTTTCTTTTTTTTGCCCCCCCCCCCCAACGTACACGAAATTTCTTTACCGTTGTTTCTCTTTTATGAGCCCCCGTAAAGGTTATATATTTAATATTAAAACGAAATTTGATTCCCTAATTTCTTTGTTCATTTACACATATTATAATCTAATACAACGATAGTTTCATTTGAAAAACTTGACGGGGGAAGAGGCAGGAAAACTAACAGCGACTGGAGCGTTGCCGCTTGGCTATGGCAAGCCGAAATGAGAGAACGGCTGCAGCGAGCTCAGTTTCGTTATTTCATTTAGCAATCAAACCGGCCAAGATATTTTGAATTTATTAGGTATGCCATTCATGGATATGTAACTGATGACGCCATCTATGTGGAACTGTACCGTGTTGTCACTGCACGGACCCTCAGATTGAGTCGTCTACTAGAATCAGCTGGCCGTGTTTTTATCATAGCCTAATGATTTACTATTTTAGTTATTGTGTACAGCGCTCTTAAAGTAGTTGTGAAAGGAATAAATAATAAATGTGTTATTTTCTTTGTGATCCCCGGTATTTTTAAATATTGAGTAAGCACAATAACTCTGCCGTTTCAACGTGTAAATACACGGGCCGAAACAACACACGTGTAATGTTTTATTATTTTCTTGATAAAGAAGCACGAAGAAGACTGTAAGGTGTAAAAGAATAGACAAATTTCAAACAAAAGATGTAAAGATTTGCGCCATTTATCTCCTTCCTCATGATTACAAAACGGATTTAAAATGAACTTTTAGGATTGCAAAGTTGATAACCTGGCGCATGTTCTTCTCAAGAAATGCCTAAGTGACATGGAGAAAAAAGTTATAGAGGAAAGAGTTTAATTAATTATGAGGCGGGGTAGTACTAACATATAATAAAATTTACTTCTTATTTTTGTAGCAATGTTCGAAATCTTTGAAAAGAAAAGTTTAAAAAAAACTATGCTTATTTTTGCGTCGCTTCTCGAACCTGATCTTTTTCCTATTTTTTCAGTGCTCTTCGAACGTAAGCTTTGGATTCCAAAATCCATTATAAGATAGTTTTATTGTACCTAAAATTGATAATTAATTACTACATATTTTGGCACATCCCCCCTTGGTTCTTTATCTATGTCAAAATAGGAGGTCTGGCCAGGATCTATGTTTAAGGTACGTACCTTCGTGGCATTTTACTTACGGGACAAAGGAAAACTTTGCAAAACATGTCATAAGGCCGGGGTGTGCGGGACTCGAACCTAATGCTTATCGAAAGTCAATGATCGTGACAACTGGACCAGTGGAGATGGGTAAAGTAGGCATGTGTTTAGTTCTCAACATTAAAAATAGTAAACTGTTACATTGTTTTCCAGTTGGAATAATAATAATAATAATAATTATTATTATTATCTTTCATCCTCAAATAATGAATAGGAAATTCATGAAAGTATGCGCCCTCTATCTGTCGGTCTCTCTGTCTATTACTTGTGATTTAAGCTTCTGTAAGTTTTACTTAAACCTAATTTACATTTGTGGGCCATATAGGCAGCTAAGGCTATGCTCAGAAGTTTGAGAAACTATCGCGAGCATCCATCCAGAACAAGGAAGACAGCGGGCAGGGTTTTATAGCCAAGGTACTATACAGGCATTCCCTGGAAATGCCTGCAAACCCTCAGTCAGCATGGCCAACACGAAAACTAACCTGTTCTGGCACTGTTCCGAAGTTTCCGAACGGCAATGACAAGGCTCACAGATTCGAGTTCTGCTGCCAGCCACGTTGACTGAGGTTTTCCAGACTTGCCATCAGTATCAACAGGGGATTGCCTATATGGTAACATAGACGAAGACCCTGGCCTCTACTTGTAATGTATTATCGATATTTCGTAGCCCAAATGACTGTTTCAGTCTTTAAATTTACAATATGTTTGTAATAGAATTTTACGTACGTAGTGTTCTGATGCTTTCCCCACTACCAGATGAAATAATCAAAGCTTAAATTAAACCATTGCCTTGAATTTTTATGTAATACTTGAACAACCCTTGTGCTTAGATGTGAGTGTGAATTAGAGATGGCGCCCACTGTAATAATCTATCGTGCACTTAATAGATCACGAATAATTGCCAAAAGGATGCACAAATATATTTATTTTAAAGGGAAATAATATTATCAGGATTATATTTTCTCTCTTTTGTAATTAAAATAATTCTAATTTTAATATTACAGTTCTAAAATCAATTTCGTTCGAGTGTAAGTTTCCCTTTCACATACCGGTAACGGTAACACACCTTTATTATTATTTTACAATTTAGGAAGTTTGTAGAGTATTTTTATATCGTTTAATTGTTTATATTCATCATTCAATCATAAAAGATATAACAAAAATAAATTGAACTCTTTCGCTACAAAATATTAGGTGCAATATCACTTTTTATATCCACTATTCTCTATGCTCTTGCTTATGTATACACGCTTACGGTCCGTATAGTGACGTCACACGCCTTGCAACCAATAGCTACTGTTTTTCTTAAATCTCGCTCCTTGGCCCCCTCTGCAAACCGGCATCGCTGTTACCATAAGAGCAACAGTATACTCTTAGGTCTGGACAAATATCAGTAAACAGTTAGAAAACGAGTCCCATCCCATCACTATGTATTTGTAAAAGTTATTAAAATTTGATAATAGAATGTGTACATTGACTCCTTTTAATACAGGACACGTAAATTTTACCTAAAATACGGGACATCCCGTATTATATGGGACAGGTTGCAGCTCTATTTACTGAACAATAACGTTGTTTTTATGCACCGGCGCCCCTACGCGCGTAATGAGAGAAGCGCAAATAGTGCCTTCTCTAAGACAATGGGACCAAGTGAGTACTTTCATGCAATTTCACTCACCTAAATCTGATGTCACGTACTGAAGGATACGCTTTCGTGTTTTCGACAACGTAAGTCGTTTGTTTATATTCAACTTATTGATTTTAGCAGAAGTCAAGTGTTGTCAGGCGTTTCACGGTCCAGTTGCTAAGAAACTTCACACTGCATGCTTAAAACGCACTGGCAACACTACTTACTATTTTATTCTTCTTTTCTTTTTCATATTCTTTCTTGTTTTTCTCCCAGATACTCCGCGGCAAAAAACAAGCTCAGTGTATTATCAATGTTTAGGTAAATAAACGACTCGCGTAGCGTCTGCCTTCTTGTACACTGTAAAAATAGGAGACACAACGTTCATCCAAAAGATGGAGTCTTTGGATTAACCTACATTCAAACAGTTTTCGGTTGAACGTTTTACTTTCTGTAAAATTTCAAAATCCGTGTATA
>JAGDQP010049852.1:0-14395 GCA_022664845.1 Lepisma saccharinum | reverse complement strand
GTAAGTAGGTATTTTATAAATTATAAATATATAAATTATAAATAGGCTAAGGTCCTAGTCTCCCCTACTTCGTCTTTTCCTTTCTGGAATGGAGGGCAGCTTCATACACGCCGAAAATTGAACGTCGCATAAGTTTGCGACGAATTGAGCACAAACGAATCTTTTTCTTGCAGAATCCGGCACAAACGATTGGCATAAGTTTCATATTGAAATTCAAATTTTCAGCTAATTAGAGTGTGAGACTGGCTCCCCCCCCCCCAAATTGAATGTCGCATAATTTTCCGATGACTTGAGCACAAAGGAAATTTTTTGTGACACTACCCGCCACAAACGATTACACTACTTTTGGGTCGTCTGTGCTGTTGTTGAGGGGTTAGCTTCACGGAGGTACATTTTGTTATTGTTGTGTTTTATACCCTCGTACAATATCCTTTTCTTAACCGCCATTTAGTTGTATATAATGAATGAATGCTTTGCTTTTGCTTTATCTACAATAAAACCTTTGATGCTTTTTCGCTTCACCTAATCCTTTAGCCTCTATTTTGCAGGACCTTTTTAATCAATCAGTGATGTCTCAAAAGAGGTCGTCTACCTCATATTCAGAAGGTTCTCAGTGTGAGTCCTTCTGGGGTCTCCTAGCTCAATAACAACGTTTATTTCAATTAAAATGCGTGAGGCAGAACCCAGTTGGGGGATGTGCATGTAGGCTACCGCCAGGCTTCAAAGCGAGCATCCATCCTATTTGGATGATCAATGTTTAAATTAAAAAAATACACCTCAACCAGTTTCCAAAGGCTAGTAGTTACTGAGTTGAAAATTGTCCCCTAGAACTGGGATTTTGATTATCTATAGGGGTTTTAAGTAGTCTCACAAAGACATTTCCAATGACACCTCCACCTAGTAGTTTTTTTTCTTCAAGGTTTCATTAGGTATTGAGGAGAACGAGCTAAAGAAGGTTTTCGACATGGGAGAAGACAAGAAGGTTCAGAAACGCGACACACATTCCTTCGACACCTTACGTTTCGGTGCAGAACCAGCTTCTTATCATCCGTCACAATGCATGTCACGAACCGGTCATTTTTGTAATGGGAAAAACAAGGAAACACAGATCGTGATGCGTCCCTCCCATTAAGTTGCACTCAGATGATGTGGAGTCCAACGCTGAATTTTGTGGTGATATCCAACGATTTGAGCCGTCTTTCAACTGTTGTTCTGTGTGCCTACGGTTGGATTCAGGATATTTCGTATGGTTTGGTCACGACCCTGTTCGGGAAACAATGCTGGACATCCAAACCATGAATGATCTTGACAGCTTCTGTCACCGTCTCTTAATTCTGAAAACCACATGGTAAGTGTTATCATCAACTTCTTCTTCACCACACACTTGCCGAATGTTGCAGCAAGCTGAGGTCGCATTATTGCTTATATCGAACTCAAAAAGTAATCAGTGTCTGATGTTCTCCTTATCGGTCTCCACTTCACCGACACGGTACGCTGTTCATGTCTGAAGGTTCACATTCACTGGCTGGGGCTGTTATAATGTTCCCCGATTACATGGCTACTGCTTCACGCACTGGTAGCGCCATCTGTGAGTTCCGTACTTCATTATCCTGTGACATGTCACAATGAGTAGAAGTTTTGCTCTTACCCAATACATGCGGCAAGAATTTGCTGAAATTGCATATGGATTGTGCCACTAGAAGGGTCGTAAAGAGTTCCTTGCGGGGAGGACATAGTTACGATACAGGACCAAGAGTGATTCGATTAAACGAAAATTCGGATCAACCGAAAACATAGTGGTGTACATACTGTAGTTTAGTACTGTATTTCATTTTAAGAAAAAAACTTTATTAAAATTAAACGAAACAATTTTTCAAACATATATCTACTACTCTGATGTAATACCATAACATAACTAATATACTGTATATTTTTACAGAACATTGCAAGGCCTTTTCAACTAATTCGTTTGTAATTAAGAGTATAAATCAAATGTAGCTAATGGTGTGGCGTACATTTAAATCGTAATCGGGATTTTTTAAAACAAATATTCACGGAAATGTAAAACCTTAGAAAAATATCGTTTAAGTATCTAGATACTTTTGAGCTGTATCCGTATCTTTTTCTGAGTATCGTAATATATATTTTTTTGGACAAGTATTGAGTATCTGTTTCAGATATTTTTAAGAAGTATCTGACGCTACTGGGATCATGCTTAAAGTCATTCTGTAATGATTATAGTCTCTAAGTCATTACATTCTGTTTGAGTTGATGAAGTGCATAATAGATGTCCCTGCACGAAAACGATGAACAGCAAATCATAAAGTTGCAGGTTCAAATCGAACAACACACAAAATATAGAAATCGACTGTACCCGAAGACGAGAGAATAGTACTCGTAAAGAATAAAAGTATGATGTAATCAAGATCACGGTTTTTCTTATAAGTACTGTAAAAATATATGCAATTCCATTTATTAAAAGTAGTAAGTTTCTCTCAGTGCTAGTGACACAATCATTAGTAATTCCAAGCACGAAACAACCTGACTTCAAGTATGACGCTGCCCTGAAGTAATCTTCATATGGAAAGTTACTTATGTACTGCATGAAACAATCTACATGCAACAAGTGCCAGTACCGGAATCCCACATGAAACCTGCATCTCATTATTGTCATGTAAAGGGTATTTCTAGCTTTACTTTTATAAACTAGACTAAACGATTCAAAATTGTTCATACCTTTTCGGCTTGATTTACTAAGCTTGCATAAGGTGGCAAAGGAAGCTTGATTCACTTTTGAGTCAGGTTAAATTACTATTGGGAGGTGATGATGATTTATCTCATAGTATGCATTCACTCCCATCATACCAGCATGCTCTATGAAGAATGAAGGGTCTATGCGTGAGTGGTACACCGTTTGCTATCAAATGAAGCTATTACAATTTTAAACGTCTGCCAGTCTGGTGCCCATTGAAATGAGAGGTAACATTATAAAGATATAGACCATAAAATATGTATTTTTAACAGGAAAAACAGCTTGGTTTAGATTATCGCTTCATATTATAAACTGAGCGAAGTGATCCGGAGTTCACTTTACTAGAAGCTGTATGTGTCCTCCAATTTTTTCCCGCTCGTTTAAGACTAATCAATCGGTTTATATGGAAACAATTAATGATATTTATTTGCAGTATAATAGATAAATAAATTAATCGTCTCTAGAAAGTCATTATTTAGTATCACAAATGTTATTATTAATTAAGATATTGCAACAGGAACGATACTTTTAACAAACTATTTGAAAGGTTCGGGCCAAATACAGGCTTGGAAAAAGCATGTATTTTTTTTTAGAAAAAAAAAACAACAACAGCAAATCATATCTTTAAAACGTGTCTTTTTATGTGTTTTTTTTAACACGTTTTTATAGACTGCAAAGAAAACAATATTTAAAACGTTCTAAACATTTTCTTAAAAACAAAAGTTAGGTAGGAGTGATGCTAGGTACTTCATCTCCAGTAACTGCTATAACGTTTAAATCGCACTTCCTGTCTATTCATAAGCATTTACTGAACGTTGTAGGTTCTATTTTACTAAATTTGATGAAATTTGCTATTTATTAAAGTTCAATGAGAAAGCTATTTATTATATAAAAGGCAAAACTATTTTCTCTGTGCAGTGCGAAAGGGGCGTGAATGGCGCATGGGGGATGTGGGGCTAGCGATTCACATATTCTCGACCAACTGCACGAAGTGAGGTGGGGTGGTTAATCCCCCGCTCGGCTGCCTGAACCTCCCAAAGTGCCCTGGTATACCAAGGACACCGTGGTACACAATTTGATAGGAGACTGAGTATATCTCAGAACGCCAGTCATAGGAACAATGAAAAAAGTCTCCAGTGTCCTGGCCGCGATTTGAATTACACTTCTTGAAATGTTGTCTCATTCGGGCAAGATCTGCCATTTAATTTTTACACAATCTACACTTGGTTTTTACAGTTATTTTTAGAAGGATTAACTTCCATAAAATATGGTCAGATTAAATCCTCTTTTTCTTCCTGTGCAACCCACTGATAATGAGTCTAAAACGTACGTAGTGTAGTAAAAGAAGTTTTATTTTCAGTGAAGTTTTTTGAAAGTTCTTTTAGTTCATTTTCATGTTTTTTTAATGTCATTTTTTACAAAGCAAGTATTTAATGCTTTACGCTGCAGATAATCAATGTAATCAGCAGGATTGGACTTATACTTTCACACATTCATCCCAATTTTCCATTGTTTTGTTTTCCTGCAGACTTCCGAGATAATTGATGGGATTATTTATGCATTCATTGCCATATTGCTATACTTCCTATATCTTCACCGTGATAAACCTAAGGGAACTATGAACATATAGACTGAAATTATTTGCTATAGTTTGTAATAAAATAAACCCCCAGGGAACAGAAGACATAAATACAACTTTGAAAACATCTTTACTGTAACTAAAATACTATGAATTCTTACCGAAATATGCTCTCATCCCGTATACATAATACGTTAATTTATAATTACGGTCTTATTCAAGGAAGATATATATTTTGATCATAATTACCGTCCGCAAAAATCAGTTATCTTTAGCTCAAAATCCAGGAAAAACCTGCTTCCATTCAAGGGCAGAGATATATGTTTGCCTTTACTAGTACATTTTGTGTGCATATTTTATATTATTATAAATGCATAATGAATACTTTTATAAACAAGCAACTACATATAGGTTTCTTCTAATGATGAAAAATGATAAAATGAATTTTATGGGCGTTAACACCACTATGGCTTACACCCTGTTTCTTCTAATGAATCTGTTGCAATAGGACTCTGAGAAGTATTATTTCAAAGCAAAGCATAACGTAGCCACATCCCTCGGCTCACCGCGCGCATTTTTGAAAGTATAGGAATAGCTATTGGCATGTAACAGTATGGGGGCCATTTGAAAAATTGAACTTTAAAATAGGGTGGCAACGCTGACATTTGGGTGCTTGGGTATAGGGAACAACCAGAGTATATTTTGATTGTCTCGAATATGTATATTTAAAGCTTAGTTCGGATACGTCAAACTGAATCGAAGTAGTTAATTTTTAAAATTGATTCTCAGCACTGTCAATTGTGAGACCTGAAGTACCACTATGACGCGTCCCAGTACGTAAATACAAAGTTTGGTCCTAATTCGTTCAATGACTTGGAAGCAATTAAACATTTTATTTTCTGAAATTGGTTGGCACCACCGACAAGTGTGGCACCGAAAGTGCCCACATGAAGTGTCCCAGTACCTAATGCACATTCAAATTTGGTGTAAATCAATGCGGTTACGTTCCTCGGTAACAAATATGAAATCTAGATTTTTTAATTGTTTGGCTACTCTGACAAACTATACGCTGCCTGGAGTGCCTATATGACCTGTCCCAGTACATAATGAACGTATTTGTCAAATTTAGTGTAAATCAATGGACACATATAGATTTGCATTAATAAAGACATTTCTATATTTCTGTAAGTTGAATTTTAAAATAGGTTGGCAATACTGGCGACTAGGGTGTTTGAGGTCGGAGAACACAAAACTTTCTTCTGTTGTGTTGAATGATGTTTAAGCTAAGTTTGAGATAGATACGATATGGAAGATTTAATTTAGAAAAAAAAAACGAAAACTCATATTTAAAAAAAAACGGTAGTTAGAAAAAACGAACGTTCTTTTTTATTTACAACACTAAGAGCCTACCTAATAAGTTCTACCACCCGCCATAAACTCCAGCACGGAATAAGAAATGATTATCAAATCTACACAGTTTCTCACTACTGTCCCTTTCCTCATAATCATAAGAAAAGAGATAGAGCAATGTAATCATAGAAGCAAATACATGCCCATGACGTTTTCGTTTTCCTGGCAGTTTCTCACAATAAATAAAAAAGAAAGAATTGAAATATGAACATCTTGTTTCATGTTATTGATAGCGAATTAATATTTCCCGCTTCCAGCAACCTACCGATAAAGAATAAATTCAAACAATGCATTTTATGTCTCAATCTGTAGGCGTGCGGCGCCATGATTATTTTGCAAACCAGCCTTCACTCGGGACAAATGGCATACGTTTTACCGGTAAAAACATCCTTTCATACTCTTAAAAATAATATAACATTTTCAAAGAAGAAAAATAAAATTAACATGTTTTAAACACTGGTTAAAAAAAGCATCGTTTAAAACAAATGTTCAAAATGTTTAAACCAATTGACTCTGTTTAAAACACGTTTAAAATATCTGTTTAAAACATTTTGTTTTAAACATTCCAACCCTGGCCAGGCATAGTGAAAATCTTAAGTTAAAAGTTGATCAGTGGTCCCAAGCGTACCCGAAGAATGTTGTGATCGGGCCTACAGACTGAAAATTTTGAGTACTTGATTTTAGGACTATAGCTGAGGCCGAAAAATTTCATTGTACATAAAGAAATGCCAACCGGCGTTCCGGACCCGTAGAAGGCTGTAATATGTATACGATAATATAATCTTTAAATATGTATACGATAAGCAAATAGGGCCTAAATGCATTGCATTAAAATTAAATTAGCATTTCACGCCGACAATGAATCTATCTACGCCTTCTTTTTTTAAAAAAATCATTAAATGATCTTAAAGAGAAAGTCAGAGCAACAATGTAAATACACTTCTAATTCCACTGCTGACCAATAACAGGTCCCTTTGAAGAAAAAAGGTAATTGTGTTTCATATAAATTTTAAAAGGACAGTACTCGCGCACGTGCCGTTGTTTCCTCTTCACTGAAATGCGATATCATCGTCAAGGGCATTGCCTTTTTGCACCTCATGAAAAAAATTGCCTCTTCTTCTTTCTTTAAGGTGAGCGATGTTTCCTTTTACAACAATATTCTGCTGCTTTGAAAGACTCAAAATTATAGGCTGTGTTTTTAATTTCATATCATGAGAAGGCAAATAAACATATTATATAATTCCCTTGCAGAATTCACAACCACTGAGGAATGTTTGACCTTGAAGATGTGACAAAAAGAAACGTAATCTTCAATTATATTCGCTAGTTTCCTTCTTGAATAATATACAAGGGAATTTTATTAATTTAATTTTTGTTGTA
Source organism: Lepisma saccharinum (assembly GCA_022664845.1). Taxonomy (NCBI): domain Eukaryota; kingdom Metazoa; phylum Arthropoda; class Insecta; order Zygentoma; family Lepismatidae; genus Lepisma; species Lepisma saccharinum. The sequence continues at coordinate 7,274 of JAGDQP010049852.1, read as the reverse complement.
AGGTGAGGTTCCCTCTTGCATCATTCTCAATATCTGTTCATTTGAGTTCAATCGATTTTCTTATACTGTATCAATATGGGAAGCAACGTGCTGATTTTTCTGGTGCTAAGTGTTATACTGAAAATACGTAATTCCATAAGTGAAGAAACTCCAATTGTAAGTGTAAATCAAGGAAAATTGCGTGGAAAAATTATGAAATCCTTCTATGGCAGAGATTTTCATGCTTATCAGGGGATACCGTATGCTGAGCCACCCGTGAAAGAACTTCGATTCAAGGTAAGACAAAGTTAATCATCATAACCCACCTCGAGATAACTTTTATCCGGATGGATGAACCATGATGTGCATGGAACAGTAATATAGGGAAAACTACTGCTAGGAAAACTAAGATTACTACTTACATAGTGTAAACATGGGTAATTTCGTATCATTTAGTAGATTCATGATGCATTTGATTTTACGGCAGTACTAAGGGTCCTTTTATGCATGCGACATTTGTCGTTGTGCCACAGACGACAAATGTGGTTGCGATTTGTAAGTCAACGGGAACAAATTGTTTCTTTTATGCACTTCGGCAACGACATTTGTCTTCTGCGATATGTAAAACATGTAGTCGTGTCCTTGAAATCGTCGACGGCAAAATATCGTTCAACCTGCTCTAGGTACATGGAGTCTTATGAGTCCATTTATCCTCGACAACATTTTCCGCAGCTGCTTATGAAGCCGTATTGCTTCTGTTAGTAGGCTATTTCAAATCGATGCTGAAGTCTATTGGCACGCTCGCTTGTAACGAAAATCAAGTGGTACAGACTTATTTTCATAGATACGTTTGGCATAATTAAAAAAAGAAAAAAAAAAGAATAGTGTCATGTTTTACACTAATATAAAGCATCTTACGTACTTTAAATGTCTGGTTATATTTCCGTCATACTTTCATTGACAATTTAAAAACAGCTTGAGTTCAGATAGATACTCTTGTATGCACCCCAAGATTTTTATTTTATCGCATAGAAAGTAATAAATAACTGTTTAATATTCTTCATGCAGGCATGCGAAGGTACCTTGGCGTGTTTCAACACTACTAAATATTGATTTAAAGCATGTTCTCTCACAAACTTGAAATATTACAAGGAGAGCTTTCTTACATTACGAGGAGTTTCTTACAACTATATTGCTACTAATTTACATAATTCTGATTTTATCATTTTCACAAAGTTAATTTAATTCGTTCAAATTTCAAGAGGAAAAGAAACCATACTTTGGTAAATATGTATAATTCTTCCTCATTACAGAGAACGAATGGCGAAGATACCGGCCAGAGGCTATATCAACGTACCATCCGGGAACTTCCGACATGTTCATAAAATGTTTGTAAGTTTGCCATAGTTTGTTACATACAATTATTTTACGCTAATTGCCTCGACAAACAGCTATTGTATAACCCTGTCAATAGCGTGAAGAATGATTCCTCGGCAAGCACACTTCCGGGTGAGGGATGGGGAAGATGTGGGGATTAGACACTACCTAAACAGAAAAAAAAAACCATACTTGTGGTGATGCTTTCACGTTCCTTTAGTCTTGTCACTAAGTAATCATTTACTGTTGTAATCATACATTAATAAGCATAGGAGAATAACCGAACCGGGCTCGGCAATGGTAAAGCGCTCACCTCTGGTCGTACGGCAGTGTCTGCTCATGTCATGTGGGTTTTGTGATAGGCAAACGTCGTGTGCTTGGGTTTTGTCGGGGTTCTCCCATTTCCTCCTACTTTCTTCAATCCACCAATTCATTTATCACCATCCATCCGGCTTAAGTCAAATCTGCCTAAATGTCTTAGAAATTAAATTAAAATTCAAAGGAGAATAACCACCCAGCCCTCGTGGTCGAGGCGGAACGTCGCAGAACTTCGGATCAGCAATGAGTAGAAACGTCCGTTCTTACTCCACACGGCCGACCATCCTGACTTAGGTTTTGCAGGGTTTATTTCAGTTTCAGTTCCCTCAGAGTTATTGCCAGCATTTCCTGTGGGGAAAATGAGAATCCCTGCACCAGCTCTTGTCTAGCATGAACCTTTTCCCAATTTCTCAATTAGCTCATCAGAACATGCTATTGACATTCTGAAAACAAACTGAAACTAAATACTAGACTTGAGAGAACGAGGCTTATCAGAGGAAAACCGCCACTTTTAGATCTAGAAAATCTAGGGAACAACAGAGACACATGCGAGATAGAACTAAGCAACATATTTAGCGCCTTGGAAGGGTTAGAGGATGAAGAAGACATCAATAACAGAAATAAAATACTGACCGAGATAACAAGAGAGACAGCCAATATCTCCAAGTGGCTATATTGCTGTCAAGTGTCTCTGGCGGTATTGCCAGAATTACAGTGTTTTCGTTAATCATTCTTGTACGTCAAACTATTGCAAGGAAACATACAAAGGGCTTCTAGGCCGGGGCCGGGGGTCCTGCCCCCCTCAGTTTTTTGTGGTGAAGATAAACTTATATGCTCAATTGTCTTGAAATATATGGTGTAATTAATATTCATTTTGCAAGAAGTTTAATGTTATCGAGTCTTGAACTTGAAATGAAGTGTACCATGATAAGCTTCTTCTATAAACATGGGGTGGGGGAAGGAGTCACAGAGTATGTTAGAAACTGAATTTTGTCGAGTTTTAAACGATTTTCTAATTTCTTAGAACTAGTTTCAAGTAGTTATTTTGTTTTTTGGTTATGTAACACAGCATTTTTTGTTTTTAAAATTTTTTAGAAGTCTTCATTATAAACAACGTTCTAACAAAGGGAAGACCACATCATCTAAAATTTTAATTTATTACATATAGGCAATGCGGTGTTATTTCGAAATTATACCACCAGTAGCTTATACCGAAAACGATAGAACGCTAATCGTTGTCCAACTTACTTCTTACTACAAAAATAATATAGGAAATTCTAGTCCGACCTACAAGTAAAGAGTGGAAATCTTTGTTGCTGTTCTTTTAAATCATCTTATTTAGGTCTAAATTGGTGTTGAATTATACAATATATCCAGTTTGGTATTTATAGATTTGTAAGTGTGTGTGTGTAGAGGGAAGGACTCTTAATGCCGTTTTATGTAGTGTAAAATCCAATCAAGTCATTTTATACAGTGTACCAGGTGTATGAATAAGTAGTTCCCGGTTTACCTAAGAGATGGCGCCAGCGAAAAGTACGCAGCGTATTCATTTGACACATACTTCATTTTGTTCGTCTGACATTAAACTACAAACACACACAAGTTGAGTCCGCCAAACACTAGCGTCTTTGTTTTATCGTTCAGTGATCATGTCGAAGTTTGTGCCTGGAAAAGATCATTTGCCGCACGCATTGCTTTTCTTATTTAATCAAAAGTAAAAGGCTATTGAAAGTCATCGGGTGCTGGTAGGAACATATGGTGAACACGCTCCATCGATTAGAACATGTGAGACATGGTTTCGACAATTTAAAAGTGGTGATTTCAATGTGAAAGACAGTGCACGCTCTGGTAGACCACAAAAGTGCGAAAACGAGCAATTGCAGGTGTTATTGGATGATGACCCAACTCAAACTCAACAGCAATTGGCAAAAGCAATTAATGTGTCACAAGAAACAATCAACAGACGTTTACGAGCAATGGGGAAGATCAATAAACTGGGTAAATGGGTTTCACACGATTTGAATGAACGTCCAATAAAAAATCGCAAAGTCACTTGTGAAATGCTGCTTGAACGCCACGAAAGAAAATCCTTTTTGTATCGAATTGTGACAGGTGACGAAAAATGGATTTCTTTCGAAAACCCGCACTGAGAAAAACGCTTACATTCCCAATACTGTAAATGTAACATTTGCAGTATTACGTAGGTTGCGTACGTTAATACGTACGGAACATACGTAATACGTAAGTAACCCACGTTCAATGAAATTGGCGATTAGTGGTGCGTGCATTACAAGTAATGTCAAGTTTAAAAAGTCTTTATTATGTATGTTTCCTACGTCTTCCTGATGTTTCTCCATGCTACAATTTTTGGCAGGACGGAATATCCTGCGAACATGTAAAATGAATAAAGTGACGTCATATAGGAACACAGGCAAGCAGGATGGAACCTCCTGCCAAGAATGAAAGAAGGAGAAGTCAGTATATACATTACAGACGGCAATTTCCTACAGAATAGCAGGAGCCGCCTGCAGTAACACTATAATGCTGGAAACACATGATTTGCAGGACACTGCTTGTAGCAACTTTGGGAACGTTTGCATGCAAATACAGCAGAAGACAGTCTAGCAGGAGAAGGTTAAGTGTGTTGCGAAATGTTTAATGTTTTGAAAGTTGTTGCGGTGTATTACAAGTTCCTCGCGAGATGGCAGCACAGTTTTGTTTATAACCAGAAGATAAAACTATAATTATTGTGCATGGGAGATCCGTTTTAAAGCAAACACGAAAGGCAAAGCGATTAATATTATTAATATATGTGATAATTTAAAAATTTCTTAATGCATTTATGTTACTGCTCGTATCTAAAAGCCAAATGTGCGCAATCAGTTATTGTATAATAGTTTATTGGTCATAATCATGGCAGTGCAATGCGAGGCACACCTACGGTATGCGCTCGCGGTCCGATGGCATCGATTGGCAGCTGTGTGGCCCTCAAAACGCACGTGATGTGATGACGCCAGCAGGAAGTTGTATTCACCAGCGAAGAATAGCCTTCTCCTGATACCGACACGAAGACTGGAAGAAGCAGCCATTTAATTATGGAAACCTGTCGAACGTGGTCAATGGTAGCCGCGGTAGCAACTGGCCGGGAAACCGGGCGACAGCGAAGCGAAGTACCTAGTACCACTAGTAAGCACGTTGGGCCCAGAACCATTTAAATATGGTCGATAGGAAAGAAGCAGCCAGAAGCATGACGGTCATGAAAGAGCATGTCGGGGCATGACGAACTTGGTCAGCGGCAACTGCAGTAGCAGCTGTCCGGGAAACCGGGCGACAGCGAGGCGAAGCGCCCAGCACCATCTGTAGTCGTGGTATGGCAACAGTACCCCTTTTAAGAGCCACTTCAGTTAAGTTTTTCTGTGGTCATGGGGAGGCCAATACAGATAACTTGACGGCGCCAATCAATTGGGGACTGGTCACCTCTGAACTCCTGCACTCCTGTGGACACCAGTTGGACACCGAGAGGACAACCCACTTCGTAAATGCAGCCCCTGGATGAAGAAGCCACTCACCTGAGATGCAGCAGCTGACCGGCGATTGCATGTTCAACACAGACACTTGCTTTTAGGATGCAATTCACAGTAGAGTCAATACAGACATATTACATGGGTTTTCCCACCCTTTGCAGCATGCGTGGTTTACCAGGTAATCTATCATAGTTAGTTCGATACAGGGATTTTTTCAGAATATACAGCAATGCATATTCTGGTTTTTGCCCTCTTAATACAAAATTCTTGTCGCGTTACTCTACCTTCTGTTTTCACCTTCTTTCTTTCTACTTACATACTCCGATTCGCGGTAAATGTCTCCGAAAGACAGAAATCGTAAGCATCCACACCCGTGACACCAGACTTTAGTTGCATGTAGCATGTGTATGTTAGGAGATCACTAGAAGTTGGAGAGTGGTCACTCCTCACTGCGGGACTTTACGGGGGCAGTGAAACGTAAAGTTTTTTTAAGCTTTTTTTTTCAAGATACTAATATTAATCAGATTTAACGTCTGGTTTATGAAAGAATAAAATACTTAAATTTCGAATATCTGCAATTTACTTCTCGGGGCATTTTGCTCTAGAATGAAGTTATTAATTTCAACCTATGGAGAAGCAGAAGAAAGTACCATGTTATTACCTTCCGATACAGGTTTATCATCCATTCTTTCCGTCTGATACATCTATACATTCTGGACGTAACTCGCGTATACGATGTAGGGACCGTCCTGCCAGGCAGGAGGGAACCTACAACCACGACAGCTGGACGGCCAGTACGTAAGGAGCAGCCCTCATTATGAGCCTGGGTTTCCTTACAGGCAGGCAGGACGGTGGCTACGTACTGGCATGTGAGTGCAAATAACTTCATGACGTCATGAGCTGGCGTATGCAATTAGCATGCCAGGCAGGAGCAAACAGCAGTTAACAGTACACATGCTAGGTAATGCTGTTTGCTACATCCGTCATACTATCCTCGCCAACTCAGTATTGCAGGAGGGAACTTACGGATTTAAGGAGGTTACGTCTTTAAAACCTAGGAAATTTTTTCTCCGTGCGAAGCGGAAGAAATCGTGGCTTCACCTGGCGAAGCCGGTCCTTCAACACTAAGGCCAAATCGCTTCGGCAAGAAGACCATGCTTTCTGTCTGGTGGGACCAGAGCGGTATTGTGTATTATGAACTCTTGAAGCTCGGCGAAACCGTTAATGCACAACGCTATCGCCAACCAATGATTAATTTAAATCACGCATTGATCGAAAGACGACCGGAATGGGTCCGAAGACATGGCAAAGTTATTGTGTTACACGACAATGCGCCGTCTCACACAGCAAAACCAGTGAAAGACATCTTGAAATCGCTTGGATGGGACATACTTCCGCACCCGCCGTACTCCCCAGACCTGGCGCCATCTGACTATCACCTCTCCGCATCAATGGGGCACGCGCTCGCAGAGCAGCACTTCAGCAATTTCGAAGACGCTGGAAAATGGCTCGACGAATGGTTTGCCGCAAAAGACAAGCAGTTTTTCTGGCATGGTATGCATCAATTACCTGAAAGATGGGCGAAATGTGTAGAAGCCGATGGCCAATATTTTGAATAAAACAAAATTAATTTCCCTTGGAAATTACGTGTTTTCTTTACCACAAAAAACGGCAAAAACTTATGCATACACCTGGTAAATTTAGCAGTTAACTATAAGTTTCCGTCTGTAAATTCCATGCACTGATGAGCTTCTCTGTAGCTTGATGGTTAGGACGCTAGACTTCGGTGCAAAAATAACAAATGTAAAGTAGACTTTCATTATGAAACAATGTTCCCTTCCTTATACTATTGCCCCAGAGATAAAAAATCTAATATGTGAGGGGGATAAAAAAGTAAGTGAGGGGGAATTTCCCCCTTCTCCCCGCACCTACTCACACAAACAAACATTTGTTGGGTCATTGTCTGAGAAGAGCTTGTACTGAACAACGCATTGGAACCAATGGTAGGAACGCAAAAGAGGAAAGAAAGAGAATGTAGATTATGGACAGCATCAAAACAGAAACACTTTATATATA
>JAGDQP010049851.1:0-14395 GCA_022664845.1 Lepisma saccharinum | reverse complement strand
TCGACCTTCTAGCAAAGATCCTCATCAGACATACACTCTATGTGTATGTCTGATGAGGATATACACAAGAGTGTATGTCTGATGAGGATCTTTGCTAGAAGGTCGAAACATTACATGTATTTTATTTTTTACGTATAATATAGTCTTGTTCAGCAGTTCAGTGTTTTTGATCTTAATTGCAAGACGTGGAACTATGTTTTGTTGTCAGACTAATCATGTATTGCCAATTATAGTACTGACGAGTAGAAAAAAATCCATAACTATACATGCTATTTTATAATTCATTTACCCTTCAAGCCGTCCATTTTCCAGTAAACAAAGATAAAGGATATGTATATACTCAATGAGACTCTCTGGTTGAAGCCCTCGCAGTATTAATGGATGTCGCGTGTGAAATTCGGAACGATACTGGAGAGAAACTCAGGGTTGAGTCTTGCTGGGATGTTAACCTAAATTAAGGCCCTCCTTGGAGATTTCCACTGAAGTTCTCGTCGTGATGGGCTTAGGCCTTAGTTGCCCATATTAAATAAAAAAAGAAACATTCAGAAAACGATTGTCTATAAAAGATACTTTCTATACTTTCTTAATGAAAGTTGAAATCTACACCAGAATGATCTTGTGTAAGTGAGTAATAGCTTTTGTATATGTTGACCTGTCTCTTATGCACAAAGAGTCTTGAAAAAGGTAGCCTACTTATTTTTTACACTTTCACGATATCATACCGACATCCTTGGATCTCCGAACTTTTCAAGCAATTCATTTGCAATTACATCAAGTTTGAGAGGCTAGGTGTTTCTGAGGTTAATTTACTATTTGCAGTCATATATCATCAACTTGACAGAAATTTTCTTTCGTTGGTTACAGAAGAAAAACAGTTGAACTAGATTTACAAACTTTTCACAAAACATTTTGCTCTCCTGCCAGGGTACTTCTCTGGAACCACATGCAACAAGCATGCAAGCAGAAAGAATAAAGATGATAGACGGTACAGAGAACGTTCACCCAATGAACACCACTCAGTACATAAGCTATAATATAAGACAGTCCTTTGTGGACGTATCTCTATTTAATAAATAAATTAAATAAAGAATAACTAAGCTGAGAATATTTATCACCGTTGTTCACCATAAGTCAAGGCGGTGGCTGAACTAAAAACCCAGATTACATTTTCCATTTGTTAAAATTACCACGGATCATACATGAACAAACCACCTTCACCTTCAAAGAATAAATCAAAAGAGAATTTTAAATTAGGTGAACGGTGCGATGAACAGTAGTAGAGGAAGACCTGCAAGTGATCTTGGATCAATAGCTTTTCATAAAGCCAGTACACGTTACTAATTAGACGTTGTTTCTTTATATTATCTGAATTATATAGGGAACACACATAATGTACGAGGTAAGATAGGCTACGAAATCATGACGGAGCAGCAGGAACTTCCTTTCACTGAAGATTGATGCCAATTCTCTCTCTCTCCTGCATTTATTGAACTCCTAAACATACGCCAAAGACTTACCCCACTGTAACGGAAAGAAAGATATGTCTGAGTCGTTCATTTAATACGGTCGCAACTCGTGATTTGTTTTTGTTTTTTTATTTGGTTCAAGTCAATGACAATAGCAGTTTAATAAAAAGTTTTACTGACGTAATAAGCAGTAAGACACAAGTTATAATCGTACTATACAAGACTCATTACGGACTTTTAATCAATATTCTGAAGGAACAAGTATTTCAGAAGTTTCGGCGATATTGAGACTCCATCTTCAGGGAAACTGATGTGATTAAAGCACAGAATTGAAGTTGTGTAGGTATATTCCTTGTGGGTGATTAAATCGTTCTCTTGAGTGTACAGCCATATGTAGCGTACGTGTCGAGTGCAACATGCGTATTGTGTATAGCCGTGTATAGGTGTACGCATCTAATGTAGGATGTGTGTAAGTGTGTGACTAGTCATGCATAACGTGTACAGTCAAGTGTGAATCTACATTTCCGGTGTACGTGTGTCAAGTGAACTGATAGCGTAGCGTGTACTGCTATTTGAGTGTACGTGTCGAGTCTAGAAACAGCGCGTGTGAGTCATTCGTAGAGTGTACGGTCCTGTATAGGTTTACTTGTCGAGTGTATTAATAGCGTCGCGTGAGTGACTTGGCGTAGCGTTCACAACCATGTGAAGATGTACGTGTCAAGTGTAGTCATAGCACGCGTGATTAGTCATGTAGCGTGCACAGCCATGTGTAGGTATATGTGTAGAGTCAAAGCGTCCATTACTCAAGTCATGCGTAGCGTACAAACATGTGGGTGCACGTGTCGAATTGTCGAGTGCGTCATTTAAGTTATACCTAGCGTGTAAGCCATGTGTAGGTGTGTGTACCGAATGTCGTTACAGGGTGCGCTACTGAAGTCATGCGTAACATGCACAGCAATTTATTATGCAGCCGTATGTAGCGAGATCGTGTGCGATTATAGAATGAGAGAGATAGAACGTGCGTGCGTAGTATTTGACAACGCAGACACCAATATCAGGTTGACACAGACAGGCCTGACTATAAAACACAAGGTATCAGGTTAAAAGTACATAAGAGCACAACGTTTCGAAGGCTTTCAGGTAGCTATCGACACTCGCCACATCCAACTACAGTAGTGTACCGGTATTTCGAGTCGCGATAGTTCGAGCCCTCAGTACAGTAAAGAAAAAAAAATACATAAATCCTATTCATTTATAGAGGAGGCACAGTTGTTTCTCATAAGTAGAGGTTGTAGGCGCTCAGCGCTTTTAAAAAGTATGTTTCTATTTAATGTATACAGTATTAATTTGATTCTTGTATCTTAGTTCTGAAACCACAATCCGAGGTACTTTTAGTCCCATCCAACTCGAACTATTGAGATTCTACTGTACACAGAGCTTTAATCACGTACGCCTTCGCTGGAGTGACAAAACATTCCTACAAACACGGTTTATTCACATTAATTTCCCCTGATCACAGTGTGTGATTAGTCTCGGAAACGTTCGTTCCCTCACAACAGTACCACTGATGATTTACAGACGTTAGTCATCATTTACACGCTGCCAAAGATTTGAGAACATTAGGTAATAGGATGCTTGAAGAATCATAAACTACAGTAGTAAGAGTTTAAGCATACCCACGTATGTACAATTTTGTACATGTCCACCTATACCTCAAACTACATACAACAAATGTGGTGTTTTTATGCAGGGAAACAGCCACGCGCGATCACTGCCATGTTACGTAATACGTGCTGTGTAAATGCAGGGAGGCAGCCATCATACACGCGCGATTACTGCCATATTACGTAATACGTGCTGTGTAAATGCAGGGAGGCAGCCATCATACACGCGCGATACTGGCATGCCACGCAATACGTGCTGCATAAATGCAAGGAGGAAGTCGTTATAAACGCGCGATCATTGCCATGCTACGCAATACGTGCTGTGTAAATGCAGGGAAGCAGCCATCATCCACGCGATATCACTGTTATGTTACGTAATAGGGGTTTAAATGCAGAGTGCAGCCATCATACACGCGCGATAACTGGCATGTTACGTGATACGTGCTGTGTAAATGCAGGGAGGCAGCCGTCATATACGAGGGATCACTGGCATGTTACGTAATATGTGCTGTGTAAATGTAGGGATGCAGCCATCATTCATGCGCGATCACTGCTATGTTACGTAATACGTGCTGTGTAAATGCAGGGAAGCAGCCCTCACCCACGCGCGATCACTAGCATGTTACGTGATAAATGCTGTGTCAATGCAGGGAGGAAGCCATCATACAAGCGCGATCACTGGCATGTTACGTAATACGTGCTGTGTAAATGGAGGGAGACAGCCATCATTCTCGGGCGATCACTGCCATGTTACGTAATATGTGCTGTGTAAATGCAGAGACAGATATCATCCACGTGTTATCACAGCCATGTTACGTAATACGTGGTGTGTAAATGCAAGAAGGCAGCTATCATCCACGCGCGACAATTTGCATGTTACGTACTACGTGGTTTGTAAATGTAGGTAGACAACCATCATCCACGCGCTATCACTTGTATGTTACGTAATACGTACTGTGTAAATGTAGGTAGACAACCATCATCCACGCGCTATCACTGGCATGTTACGTAATACGTGGTGTGTAAGTTCAAGGAGGAAGACATCATACACGCGCGATCATTTTGTATGTTACGTAATACTTGCTGTGTAAATGCAGGGAGGCAGCCATAATACAAGCGCGATCACTGGTATGTTACGTAATATGTGCTGTGTAAATGGAGGGAATCAGCCATCATTCTCGGGCGATTACTGCCATGTTACGTAATATGTGCTGTGTAAATGCAAAGAGACAGACATCATCCACGCGCTATCACTGCCATGTTACGTAATACGTTGTGTAAATGCAAGGAGGCAGCCATCATACACGCACGATCATTTGACATGTTACGTAATACGTGCTGTGTAAATGCAGGGAGGCAGCCATCACCCACGCACGATCACTGACATGTTACGTAATACGTGCTGTGTAAATGCAGGGACACAGCCATCAAACAAGCGCGATCACTGGCGTGTTACGTAATATTGCTGTGTAAGTGCTGGGAGACAGCCATCATCCACACGCTATCAATGGTATATTACGTAATATGAGTTCTGTAAATTCAAGGAGGAAGCCATCATACACGTGCCATCATTTGGTATGTTACGTAATATGTATTGTGTAAATGCAGGGAGGCAGCCATCATTCATGCGCGATCACTTGCATGTTACGTAATATGTGCTGTGAAAATAAGCTTCCAAATCACTATCTACTAGCTCCTACCGTAGTTCAGCGAACTCATCGGCTTGTTGATTGTGTAAGGAGAGATCCAAACCTGACCTATCTAGTTTACAAATTCCAATCGCTATAAGCTCATTTTTACATTAAGCATCTAAATTGGCTATTTTGTATATCATGCTCGAACATTTGAACTGATGTCATAAAACGCCAGCTAAAGTAACGAAAATATAATCATTCGTAAATTAATTAAAGTTCATATACATTCCCCATGTGTTCAAATTTCATCAAAGTTTTTTTATTCATTTTAAACAGGTCGCTGAATTAAGTATATACAAAGCCAGCCCACGAAAATGTAATCACAAATCTTTGAAACCATTAGACGGTTAATAACAATTCCATTGTCATTCACATATGAAAAAAGGTACTTCCTATCGCAGAGGAGGAAAATTCTCTTCCTCTAATGGAAAACAAAGAATCTCATCCAGCCAGACATATCTTTCCTTCCGCTGAACTTAACCCTAAATTTGAACAACGAAACCATTTTTTCCTACTCCCCACCACCACTTCCGTTCTTTATATTTCAGAGAACAAAATAACCATATATATAGTATTAGTTTTATACAACCATATATAACTACATAAGACTATTTTATTTGCCTCTCTCTCCTGTAAAATGAAAAATGCGTAGGAAATTTTAATTAGCAGAAAAAATAACTCCTTGTTTTAATTAGGAATATTTTTCTAATTAAACCTCTTCCTGAACTTTTATCATTTGGTATAAGCTCTTGTTTGTAAAACAAAGTACAAACAGTCCTGAATTATTTTCTCCGAGAGCTCTTTCTATGGTAAATGCCACTTGTAAAAATTAGGAAGAGAAAAGTTGAAATATAACTGAGATCTTACAATGGACGTCAATCAAGAAGAACGATGGAAAAGAGGAATAATATCTTCCAAGTACCGCTAATTATACATGCTAAGTAAGAGACTCAGGGCATGTAAATTACTGTTTCCTACATTTTCCCTTCTTGATCGTTTATTAGTTCTCTCTACAAAAAATAATTATGATGAATGTAAAAATGAATAAGACGAAACGAAATGCTAAGCTTACTGACTGCAGCACAAATTTCAATAACTACCAAATAACATGATATTCATCGAGCGATCGCATGGTTCAGTTCAAGAGCGTTGGCTATTATCAGGAATTCCCTGGGGTCCAAGTCAGCTACCAGTCATTATAAGAAGCTTTTCCAGTGTTCCTCCTGTCATACCAAGCTAATGGCCGGACAGCACCTTAAAAATAGGTCCTAGACAACTTCCCCTGTACATCGTTTCCTCTACTCAATCCCAGCCCGAGGACAAGGATGTCTAACGGCCGTAAATGCAATTTAATTCCAACGTCACATTTCAAGTAATATCAAATGTATTTCTTTAAGTTTGTGTATATCTGAAATACCTGGGGAAAAGTTACTAAACTATAAACAAGATGGAGCTCAGTCAGAGGATGCATTTATCAGGCTTCAACAGCGGGCGTCCTATTTGGATGATTTATGTGGGCTTGAACTCGTCTCGCAGAGACCTTTCCAATGACATCTCAACCACCTTCGTAGCCCTAGTAGCTCCTGAGTTGAAAGTTACTGGGGGGAGGGAAATGGTCCCTATCTCGGGACCCATTCATCAAATATGGATGAACTGTACGGGTCTGAAACACGTCACGCTGATATCTTTCTAACGACACCTCAACCATCGTAGCTCTGGAACGAGGGGCGTCCAGCAATTATTGTCTCTGACATAAGAAGAGTTCACTACGATTTTTGTGCGTCAGTACATTATTTAGTAGTGTTAAAAATATCAAACTTCTATGAAGTGGCAGTGATAATTTTATTTGTTTTTCAATTTTCAGGTAGGGATGAGTACTGGTAGGGAAAAAAAATAAGAAAACTGAAGCGCACGTGCCTGAGTAAGTTGGAGAACAAATTAAAGTCGCTGGGAGAAAAATCTGGGGAGTAGGGAGGATGTTAAAGTAGCTCAAAACTTGTAGCTTCAATAGCAGCCATTGCGTGATGACTTTTGTGGGCGGGTGCATTATCTTGGTGCTGAAGGACTTTTGTGATTAACATTTCTCTGCTCTTTTCCTGGATTGTATCCCTTAATTTTGGAATTAGCTGTGCGTAATAATGTCCAGTGATCGTGTCTCTTTGTTCCAGATAATCAAATAGGAGAACTCTTTTAGCTTCGCAAAAAATTGTGCCCATAGGTTTACCAACGGAAGCTTGTACTTTGAATTTAGAAGGGAGGTGAGATCCCTGGTGCCGCTCCTGTAAGTTTTGCTCCTTACATTATGGATCGCAATGATGTATCCAGATTTCATCCACAGTTACATATCTGGCAACAAACTATGATGCACGAACTCGTTCTCGCTTTTGATTAATATTTAACACTTTTGGACTCATTCGCTACATGAAAACCGTAAATAACACTATTGTTATCAGTGATAAAATTCTGAAACTTTAAAAACTTGATACTAAATCCTTGCATAACAATACACTAACGTACAAATCGTGGTTCAACTCAATCGTTGAACACCCCTCGTAGTTCCTGAGTTAAAAGTTGTCGACAGACTGACAGAGTTTGTATAAGGCTTCCTAGCACTTGCTACTGAAGACTAAAATGAATTTCATTAATGAAACTTGAATATCATAATGCTCAGTACATGCATATGCGTGATCAAATCACAGTCCTTTTCCTAGTGTTATGCGACATACTAACAAACGTGTAAAATGCACTTTTTTTTTTTTTTTTTGCTGGAACCTGAAGGCTAAAAACATGCAACGCTGAGCACAAGACCAACTGATCCATTCGATATCTTAACACTACAACAATTATAAGAAGAAAAACTAAAAAAGGTTACCGGACGATTTTTTTTTTTTTTTTTTTTAAAGTGCACAGAAGACTTTCAGAACGATGAAGACTATGATTAACATTCATTTCAGCTCAAAGTGAAGCGAAAATTGTTATACAGTACTTATTTCGCAATTACTGTAGTTTGCACTGTTTGGTGTTTTTACCGTTACTGGACATTGTTTTCCTTTAAGTCATATCTGTCGTTTTTTAAGCTTAGCTTTCATTTTGCAACATTATTCCCTATGCGAAATTTCTTAATGTTTTAAGGTCGTCTGATAACAGAGCACGAGCTATTATCTCAGAGAACCATTCAGAAAAGTAGCGCGCGTATAGGTACGCATTTTTGTCTGGATTTCATAGTTTCCTGTCTCACCGCCAGATATCAGAGGTCAATAGCTTATTTCCTTAAACATTCTCATAAATCCAAACTTATGATTGGTTTGTACTATGATATTTCAGCTAACAAGAAATGCTGAATCAGAGAATTTCAGTTTACCGAGAAAGTAAGCTATTTCAGAGACATCTAGCGGCGAGGTAAGAGACTTCTTCAAAACCAGAAAGAATCGCGTACCTATTTATCAATGGACGTAACTTCTCTGTACGGTTCTCTGTGCTATTACTAGAGATAGTAGAATTTCGTGAATAAAAGTGTTTAAATACAGTGAGTGATTTCGTGAGTACAAGGGTACATTTCTTGAATAGCTAAAACTAAGTAACTGTATTGAATGACGATTTAAAAATTTAGACAAACCTTGCACCAATGCATGCTGCTAAAAAACTAAAGAAAAAAGTTCATTTCTTTCACATACTTCTTATATATTTGCACAAACAGGTATCAAAATTTTAATAAGCACAGGTACAACTATGAAAGAATTTCTTTCACACAGGAAAACTTTGAAATACCCTCTCGCAGGCTGCATTTGAAACTTTGCTTTGTTCTTTTCTATAGCGAGATTTACGGTGACGTGATATCTCACGTGTTCGACTTGTTTTCACAAAGCATTTCACTATGAATACCGTCAAACGCACACAATGTGCCTTCTGATAATGTAGTTCGTATTTCCCCGCTAGATGTCAAACCATGTTTGCAAAATTGCTGCCATCAATGGAGGATAAAGTGTACTACATTCTAACATTCTCTGTGCTGCGGCAATCCGGTGATAGGATCCTGAAGACGAATTATATTTCTCCGAATGTTTGGGCATTATTTTCGTGAATAAATCAATAAAAATGATATAATTTCGTAAGTACTGTTCAGAATTCATGAATGGAAGCAAACTGACCAAATTTCGTGAGTTAAAAGTATCATTTTCACAAAGTGTTGAAAGCCATCTATCTACTCCATGCGATTTCTTGAGTGTTTAAATTTTTTGCGAATTCGTGACATTCTACTGTCCGTAGCTATTTGTAACAATTTATATGCCTACGTTGTCTGTGTCAAAAACATATCCTGAGGACCAGAGTACGTATGTTGCCTCGCATAACAGTTATGTAATAATGGGTTGCACATAACATGGTAGGAATTTTGAGATTATTGAAACCTATTACCAGACCATAACTAGAGTTTATTGTTAATCGTTGTACGTCCATATAAAGAAACCCTCGTAGCCCTGGCGATTATTAGTAGAATCTCAACATTAATTTGTTTTAAATAAAAATCAAAATAAACCAATCTGCAATCAACAGATGTCCAGTGTTTTCTGTTTAACGTAAGACAGCTGAATATTTCAATCTAAGAAAACTCGCGTTAACGTGTGTCCTACAGCTCAAGTATTTTGCATGCAAAACACCTTCAAATTCAGGATGTCATCATTTTGTACTATTCCATCACACAAAGATCCGATATACAGTATGTGTTGAATAATATACAAAAAAATGGTTCCTTCGGTAAGCGGGGATCGAATTATCTCCCAAATTAACAATTATCGAACTTTATCCAAATGTACTTTTATAGCGGTATACTAAGCTTTGTGTTATATTAGAATCACATATTGCTCTCCACGAAAGACAATAATATTAGAGAACCAACTAGTTGAATCTTCATAACAGCAGTTAATGTGGAGCACTTTATTTCAGTTATATTCAAAAGTTTAGAAAGAAAACCACGATTGATATAGATATCTAATAGAACTTCCGAATTTGAATTTATTGATAGCCTTTAGACATCTTATGGCTCAGGCTGCGACAGGGTGTGGAGAGAGGATGTTGGAATGTAGTCGACCAGAGCTTAGTTTTGTAGGTACCATCCAGGTTTCATCGGACTTCGTTCATTTGTCTTTATCACCTACGCTACAATGATTCGAGAGAGTTTCTCTTTCTTTCGTCTTCAGGTAAATTCTGTAGTCTGTGAATTCTGCAGCTGTTTGCGGCAAGACTAGAACTTGGAACCTTGTGATCTGTAGCCTGTCACTCCATTCACCATTTTATGGAGGTGTGCAGGTTCAAGACAATAAATAAATCTTCCCCTAAGCTATTAAGTTGCAAGTACAATTCAAGAATAACGTTAACAAGACAATCGAAAGCGTGTCTCAATATATTTACAAATATCAACTACAAACCACTCAACACCCTTTCAATAATCAGTAGCGTATCAAGTGGACTTGCATTACTGAATATCACATTCTCCATTGGATACTTGCTAACACAAAGGAGGGAAGGAACAGAAATAATAATAATAATAATAAAACAAAGATTAAAACAGCAAATTTTAATACTTCACACGACCAAACACAAAGATGCTAACAAAATTATAGCTTTCTCAGTCGTTTTCTTGTTTAACAGCCATTAAGCTTAAAATTATACTATGTTACACGACAGAACACAAAGACGCAGAAAAACAAGAGCTTTCTCAGCCGCTTTCAGGACAAAAAGTACTTTTAGAGAACAATCCTGGTAACGGTCACCACGCAAGTGATCCTTAAAGGGTCTCTCCATGCATTCAGGCTGAACAATACGACGCCGGAATGGGAGGATAAACCTTTGTCCGCTGCCTAATTTAATCAGGAACTGCTCTAAGGAAAATGGACGCATGGAGAAGAAGATTGGATTCTTTCGAAAGCGGTACAGCACTCACTAAGTCTGAGCAATTTAAGTTTTTATGCAAAGGTTCACTACCCCCAGCAAATGCAAATACTTCCTATTGGATTTTCGTTATGATGGTGTCTTTCCATCAAATCAACCTGATTATATGTAACATTGCAGAAGCATTTGTTAAAATAGAGCCCTTAAAAATACCTGTGCCAAGAAAAAGTAACTGTCTATATGGTTTGGTCGCCATTAATGAAAATAGATACAAAAGTTTACAGCTCTATTACCCCATGGCAACGTTACGTGAGCGATAGTTGTTGCTGTATATATATATATACAGCAACAACTATATATAGGATGATTTCTAAGTATGAACACAAACTTCCGAAGTAACTGCTCACATCGAAAGAAAAAAGTTGCTTGGAAATAAAAAAAAAAAGTAGTTTCGGAGCTAAACAACAGTTGACGACACTCCTCTGGGACGAACATCGGGAAGGTAGCAGCCAGGGCCTTAGTTCTGTACCCAACTCGACATTCGCCTACGTTAAACAGAGAAAACCCCTAGAATGTCTCACTCAGCACTGTAAAAATAGGAGACACAACGTTCATTAAAAAAATGACATTCAGCCAGTTTTCGGTTCAACGTTTTACTTTCCGTAAAATTTCAAAATGCGTGTATACATTACATATATATGAGTGTTCCAACGTATTTCATTCAATCCGAGCATTTTTTAAAAGTAGAAAAGAATAAAAAGAAATATTCCATTAAAATTTTTAAAAAAAAGTTGAAGTGGTTGGGTTTCGATCCAGGGTCCACAAGCACACGGATCAGACGCTCTAACCACTTCGCTACGAAGACAGTTGATGACTCTGGCTTTCCGAGCTAGCTATGGTTGTACTGTGAAGGAGGTTAATTATTAACACGTGTTTCATTTTACTACGAGGAATGTCTCGTGAAAAAAAAGGAGAGATGCTTTTGCTACAGTGTAAAGATTTATACCCAACTTAATTTCTCGGCCCACCAGTAAACTGTTTGTTGTTCACAGTGTAAAGACAATGTAAACACTCAAAATGGCGGGACGTTCAGTGACAAGCAAGTAACGTTACACCTGTTACTGGATTATAGAATATCCAACTAAGGCTTAAACTTCATCCACAAAAGTACGTAACCGCAAAATTTCCTGTTTAGCTTACACTTCGATTAGAAAATGACCAAGTTTTAAGCGTAAAATAAGTTGAACCTTCACGGACAAATCACTTTGGCCAGTTTCAACCCATTTTCAATTAACATTAAGCTATTACAAAGAAAGTATTTAACTTTAAAATGGAGTTAATTTTACCAATCTTTCCACTAAAAGGCTTACACTATATCCACGTTTAAGAGTAAATACAACAAAACGCTAATTTTCGACTTTTATTTCTCCATAAAGCGGAGTAACTTTCATCCATTTCGTGTTTCCAATTTTTACAGTGAGGAAGGCTGGCAGTAGGACTCGAACCTGTCTGCCTTCCAGTACTGCTCCGAAGTTTGCGGCCTAAGTCACTGGACCATTGGCGATTCTTCATGAGGGCAGTTAAACTAGGTCGTCCCGTAAGAATTAAAACAAAAAAAGTTAAAAGATCTAGCAATTAATAAAACTATCCATTTTCAATCATTCAGTCTACACTTTTAAAGAAAGAACTTAAACCAATGAGGAAAATCTTCAGAAAGTGTGAATTGCACGCTACATATCAGTGCCACAAAATGTAATATGCTGACTGCACTAATTTAAAATCAATGATAATCTGCAAGTTTAACTATTAGAATTCACTTTTCTTCAATGTTCCCGTGCCTGGCGCTCTGAGGTGTACTCAGCCTCAAATCCACCTGCACCAGAGCGCGCCTTGGTACTCCTGGGCACATTGGGAGATAAAGGCGGTTGAGCGTGAGACTGACCACTCCACCTAAATTCGTACCATAGACTACCTCCACAACCCCCCACGCATCGCACAGAAGAACTTTTTATCTGTTTTTACCTATTTAATCCAACCTTTTACCGTCTATTTACTATAAACAAACTTGATAATGTGGAATAATTTTGTGTTACTTCAGTTCCATTTGTGGATTTTGTAACCAACAAATTCTTTTCTATTTCTGATACGAGCGTTAGTGCTCAGTCTAACAAAACCAGTTTCCACTATTTGTGCTTCTCCCTCGACCTCATTATGTAGCATTGAGAGAACATCGTTAAAGCTACTAATCCAACATCCAGCAACAAGATTTTGTTTAATTAATGGAATGTTAACTACAGCAAAGAGCAATTGCGAAACGAACAACACAGTTTCGCAACTTAGCTGATAGGCTTGCTATCCACCTTCCTTGCACATTAACTCAAACTTGTACCTAAACAAAACAATACTCTGATAAATGTTAATTGTACAAGTATAATAAAGGCAATACAGACATGTATTCAGTTTTCAGGCACATATAAAACATTAAAGTACAGTCAGCGCCAAAAGTATGTAACCAGTCATAAAGTTTCTTCTCCGAATAAATTTACCTATTTGAGTACGGTTTCCTGTAACGTAAAAAGAATGTGATCTTCAGTTATTACAAAAAAAAAAAAGTACTTAAATCAGTCCACTCCAAAGTTATTCAGAGAAGAAATTTTATGACTGGATACAAACTTTAGGCGTTGACTGTACATCAAAGACGTTAAAACAACACATGACACACGTCGTGGTTTGTACAAAAACTGAATGTTTAAACTAAAAAAAAAAAGAAAGTACGAAAGTTATCGGGTCAACTTCTGCAAATACTGCTTTTCCTTCTTTCACAAGAATACAAAGAAATAAAAATATACATATAATAAAGTACATAAAAAGTGGTCAACAAATACGAATATATATTGTTACATAAATGTAGTCAGCCTCGGAAATGGAAAAGTGTGGAAATACCGTATCATGATCTTTGCTACAAAGGTGTGGAAATTAATCTTTGCTTTTGGAACACAACCAACCAAAATATCCTTAAAAATTTTAGTATGTTTGAAGAATTAGTTAAAACTAATCATAGTTAGTAGAAAAATAATATTTTCAATTTATAGTGAATGGAATTACTATTCAGTACACTAGTACTTGATCGAATTTGAATTCGAATTTTATTTAAGGCCTTTAAGGCAAATTTTGGCCCAGGCCAAAATGATGATGGGAGAACTGGATGAAGAAAATGGGAGGAAGCGAGAGAACTCCGAAAAAAAACATGCACATTGTAACCGTGAGTGACAGTATGAACTTGGAAAAATTATTTTATTATTTTATTTGTTACTATGGACTGAAGCCAGTGCCAGAGTGCAATATAGATGGTGCGCACGTACTCTATAAACTAGAATTGTTATTGTTTGGTTTAATTAATGAAGATATTTCGAGATAGAAAGAAGAAAGTGATAAACATTATTGATTGTTTGCATGTATTAGTAAGATATGTATATCATTGCTTATAGAGAGTTAATGAACATTATACAATAACCCGGACGGGTATGTAAATCCAGGCAGATTGTTAAATATACCTTCTATCCTTTTGAAAGGTAGACTTTTTCTTATGATATTCCTGCTCTAAACATTGAGTAAGATTCCTGGTGCAGTGAAAGCCCGCCCACCTTGCGCTTCCTACATCAGTGCAATTTTCTCATATGTTGTT
>JAGDQP010049850.1:0-14395 GCA_022664845.1 Lepisma saccharinum | reverse complement strand
GTTTATGATACCTTTATTGAGTATCTAGAAACGTGACCTACTCGTTTAAAAAACTGGATTCAGTTAAAATTTCCACTAAGCTGGAAGGAAGTACAATACAATCTAAAATACGCATCTGGCGTTGATCCAAATATTTTGAACATTGTCGCAGAGAAGGACTACTTTAATGAATTCAGTCAAGTTTTATACAATAGTGAAAGTGAATGGAATGCTTGCGAAGAAGTGGTCTGACATATTGAAATGTGTCTCAGAAGTGCAAATATATCCTTCAGTGGAGATGGTATTCTTAACAATCAATTCTCTGTGGACAGATGAGAAGAATAGGTTGCATGTTGACGTAATGATAATTTTAAAACCTAATTTTCAGGATGTTTCCTGCTCTGTATCAGAACGCAGAGCTTTTTAACCAAATAAGAAAACAATGGGAAGAATATATGTAGGCAGATTAGAGAAAATCACTTAGGTATGGAGGATTCGCTAGAACCAGGAAGTTGAAGAGGCGAAGACATCGCTCAAAGGTTGAAATGGTTAGGACATGTGGAGTGGATGGAGGAGACATCCAGGCCCAAGTAAATGTTGCAGGAAATATTCAACAAAAAAGAAAGGAAGGCGAAAGAAGAAATGGCTGGAAGACGTAAGCAAGGACCTACAAAGGATGAAAGGTAATGTGAGAATTCACTTACAACTACTTCCTCACCTTGTTATTTAAATGATAGCGATTTCTCAGTACACTGTTAAATATTTTGTGAACATTGCTTGGAATGCCCGATAAAATTTCTTAGAATTTTTGGTATTTCATATTTTATTGAAATTTAGGCACACTCAGACTTTTCTTATGCTTAGGTGGATATTTGTAGTTTTCAAATTCTTTGCACAAAATGAAAAAAACGGTTTCTTATTGTAACTATGCATGCAGTTCTGATCAATAGTTTGCTGCCGCCATCTTGATAACTTATTTTAGCAAAAACGGGAAATACTCTTGTGTGAATGGAGATTCTGTTCACTAATTGACAAACAGAACAGTGATTTAAAATGTAGTGTAAGTCGTCGGAGCTACTTAGTTTATGTCTTAGGTTCAGGCAAAGCACTTGGGACACACGGTACTGTTTTTGATCTGGTGGTGTTTTTTTTACAACTGGCAGCTTAGTCCAGTCGGTAATACACTGGACTTCTAACAGAACGACCTGTTCAAATCTCGTTTCATGTTTCCTTTTTTCTTTTGCTCCCAGTATCCGTGGGAGTATCTTTAGCAAATTATAATCATGTGCCTCTGATAAAGTAACAAAAACACTAGTTTTTTACTTTACAAAAAGTTGCTTACTTCGATTTTCCAGTAGTAAAAGTAGTGACATCTACCGTAAACTCCAATAAATACATAAATAAGAAAAACATTGGATAATGGCTTTCCAGCACTCCAACTATATATTAAATAAAATAATTAATTTTCTTCTTTTAACAGTCTTAAGTCACTCTTGAACTAAATTATAAACACTTTTGCTTCCGTATGCATGGTGTCATATCAAATGGATGGAAGGGGAAACAAGAAATGAAGTAAAGGTTCTCTTTAGCATTTTATTTGGAGCTCCGTCCACTTCAGGAGTTCCAGCAGAACTAACTTTACATACAGTTTGCACTGTTTATATAGGTTATATACATAGACGTTACATGAAAATTAGATGGTCGTCCAAAGAGGTTTTACATATTTTGTATAGTATTTTCTGCATTGTTAAAAAGTTTTTGGTATATATTTCCTTTATCATCAGAATGTCTTTGGCTTGATATAGTGTGTTTCAAAAGTATTATCTCAATATTCAATAAAATAGATATCTTAAAGATTTATATACTTCAAAAGCTTCGATTTGAAAAATGGTTAATACAAAAAATATCATAAATCCCAATTTTGAGTTTATATAAATGTTTGAGAAGGTCATGTGTGTCTCGTACCCGGATGCTGACATCTCGCAGTATGCGAGGTGACGTTACAACACGCACAACTGATAGAAATATGTTAAGTTAAATATTGATTAAGTTTAGTTTTAAAATTAATACAACGATAAGGTTTCTTTGCAGTATAAATTGATTAAGAATTTCTCGGTGTACTTTTATTACAATAATGAGAATTACATTTCATGATTGATAGATAACATCTCATGATTCATAAGGTGTCAGATTAGTCTGGGTACTGTCAGATTAAACGGGCCTTCAGATTTTAATAACGGCGGATTAGTGGAGTCCGAGTGTAAGTTATCCTCAATTTTTTATCTAGTGTTTAAACTAACTGCAAGGCACAACTTAAACTCTCTTTATAGATGATAAAATAAGGCTTTTGCTCTTCAAGTATGGTGTCTCCATGGTTACCACTTCCTCTCTTAACTATTTCCTCATATTTTTCGTGAGAGTGCTTTATTTGCTAAAACTAGTTATTGTTTGTTATGTCATTTTTTTGTGTGATCGATACTTGTATATGAGTACTCTGAACGCCGGTGGTTCTCAGCTTAACCTATTTGTTTTGTGGCATCCGTGGTCCTCAAGAATAGCAGCCTTCAGAAAGATTTCCGCTAGATGGTACTGTTAACTATCTGCACTTTCCATTATAGAAATAGCTGGCCACTATGGTTACTAAGTTATATGCCCCGTATTAAACGAGATGTCTCATATTTTAAGGTGAGAAATGCTGTCCCGTTTCAACAGCATACAAGATGCCTTATTTATTTCATATTTCAACATTTCGCTTCTGCCGTAATCACAACGTTGCACTTCAGTTGATTCTCTCTGCAACTGAATTTTCTTGGTTGGCTGCGTTATATGCTCCCATCAGCATAAAATGACTTCAGTGTTGTCAATATTTTTAAGAAGGGATGGGCTTTATATTTAAATGGTAATACTGAACTTTCTTGTTTTGATTAATGCTCTGAAATTCACTCTGATTTGTTCAGCTTTTAATTTGGATAATTTTTGTGACAACATTTTCTTCCCATCAGAATGAATTCGTTATACTGGATGCAGTTATCAAAACTGTCATGTGAACTCAAAATGGGTGATTTTTTTTCTCTCTAAACTTAATTTAGATGCTGTTCCAAATATGCTGATGTTGATATCTTATGTTCTGAACATTAGAGTTTTTTCCAATTCTTAAAAAACTAATAGAAAGATGATAGGAATAATTGTTCAACAACTCTGATAAAATCAGAAATTCAAGTTTCGCTTAATTTTGATTATAGATGTCAAGAATCTTATGACTTTATTAAGGGGGATACAACATTACTATCAAGTAGTAAAAGTGGTTATGGGTTTTAATGTAAAAAAAAGTAAAATAAATAGTGTATGGAAATTTAAATGTATACCAGTTTGTTTATTGTCATAATTTATGTGCTTAAAATTTAATAATACATTTCTGAGTGTTCTCTTGAATTAACTGTCGTGAACTGCCCAGATTGACATTCTAGAAACCTGGTAACGCTACTGGCCACGCCAAGGGAATTGTCGACCACGTCCTGATGTCAGATCAGAATCGAGTAGAGTAAACAATCGACTAATCTTTTTCGATTAGCTGCTCCCCTTCGTCAATCTGTTGTCCGGTTGAAAATCACTGCTTTTGCACGTAAACATTTTTCTACCATGTTTTTATCATTTTCTTATGTACCTTTTTTTTTCTCTACCTTAGGATATGACGGTTCCGTATACAGTTGCATTAAAGGTGGCTGAACATCTCCAAAGCCAAGATGTAGATGTAATAGTGCGAAAGCAAGAAATGCATCGTTTTACAGATCCAGAAGATTTGGAGCTATTGTTCCTAGTTGTGACCCAGTTACTGAAGAGCTACCCAATAGAACCTGTCCCACAGTTGAAATACGATGAATTGATCTTTAAGTCACGAGTAAGTCTTTCTTTCAATGTTTTAATAGTTCATATATTTTTAAAAAAATAATGTATAAATCTGTTAAGGTTTTTAAATAACTCTAATTAAAAATGGAAATTAAAATGAATAATGGTCCTAATATTGTTTATCATACTTCTCGATAAAGAACTCATTTATGGTTTTTTCATGTTCATGTTCGTAAAATACCTTTAGCTCTCAACCTCTTTTAGCATATATATTGGTAAATATAGTTACGGTTCGAGAATCTATTCCCAGCTTAAAGAAAGCCAACGTATTGATTATTTGCGAGTAATTTCTTTTCGATAAATTCTGTAACAGCTTTCAACACCTACTTCATTTTGTATTCTTCATTCTATCTCAAATTTCGCTTTTATTTGTTTCGCCTAATAACTTCATTTCCACTTTTCAGCGTGCCACTTGACTGTATTCTGACATCCTGGTAATATTATGGCAACACTGTAACAGTCTGTTTATATACTGATCACCAGATTTTCGTATAACTTCTTGCATCCAGATTCAGAAAACTGTTGATGCTTATTCCTAACTCAATTGTGCGTGTATCTTAGAAAAATGTTTCATCCTCGTCACAGACAAGTTCACACTCGAGAACCAACTGTTTGTGTTGCTTGCGACCATGCTTGCTTGTAAACCATGCTTGCGACTCGCCGGAACTTAACTCTTCAAACTTTTTTCCCAAGCTAATCTTTGATTTCTTCCATTGCATTATCAGGGTCTTCAGCGATGTGGAAAACGTGGAAAAGCCAGGGAATTATCGTGGATCGCTTCTTCTTCTGCGCAATTTGTGGATATTCCTGTCCATGGAGCGGAGCAAAAAAAAAAAAACAGTGTTTGCACATGCTTACAAGAATGTGTGTTCACGCTACTGCGTTGGTGGTGGTGGTGGTGGGAGGTGAGGTTGAGAAAAAACTAACGAAAAGGACTTGAAACTAGAAAAACATTAGAGTGCAGTAAATATGTATTACGTGTAATATTTTCCTTTACTAGACGAAGAACCTTCGAAGACTGGAGACCAGGTTTCAGTGGACCAGTCTCTAGCCCCGCGATTAGTTTTTGTGTGCACTCTTGAATACAGATTAAATGATAGAATCTTTAAAATAGTAATTCTTGAGCATTCATTATAGGACGAGGTGTATCTGGAAAAGAAGAAGTCCCCCCTCCCTTGTTAGGTCCCTTGACAGAAAAGTTAAAGCAAAAGGGACCTTCAAATCCCGCTCATGGGGTCCGTCCGTCCGTGACCAGAAATTAGATCTTAGGAACTACAAGGAGTAGAGAGATACTTGAGGTGTCGTTCGAAAGGTCTTGGCTAGACTAGCTCAGGGTCGCCGGAACATTCTTGATTGCTATGGTAGTTGACTGTTGCTTACACATTTTCTATAAAAAATGAACTCTTCAGATTTCTTCCATTCAGTTAGACCTAGCTACACCAAAATTGGCATAAACATTATTCGAGACAATAGAAAAGTACTGTGGGGTTTTCCGTACCAAAGCACTGCAGTTGTCAGTGTTGCCAGCCTGTGTTATAAAAATTAATGCGTGCGTGGCTAAAATGATATCAAGGGACCGGAGCCTTCGCGATTGTTAATAGAATCAATCAAGACTGTTTCAACTCTCCTTATAAACACTATTGTTCGCTATTGTATTTCGTCTTTCCCGTTAGAGAGGCGCTTATCACCAACTATCAACAAATTTTCATGTAAGTATGCGGAAGAGGGGGAGGCAAGGTCCCACTTCCCGTCATCTTTCCTTTGTTCCTGCACGTACACTTCGACTATTTTTCGAACGACACCTTATGGTTCATGAGATATATTTTTGGCATGGGTTGGCAACACTGACAGCGGGGTTCGTAATTGAATGTTTATTAATGGCCTTTAGGCATCTAAGGTTCAGGCCTGGATAGGAGAGGGGAAATGATTCGGGAAGGTGTCGGCCAGAGCCTATGTTGAAGGTGCGATCGCGGCATTTGCCTGGTGTGACTGATAAAAAAACCGCAGTCAGGATGGTCGGTCGCTGGGATCGAACCCACGATCTAACGAATGTTACGCCAACGGCGACTCGGTAGCGGGGTTCGTGGGGAGCGGGAACATCCGTAGTATGCTGTTCCTATTGAGTCAAGCAATGTTTATGCCAAATTTCGTGGTGCTATAACTAAAATAATGGAAGCAATGTGAAAAAAAGATAATTTTATAGAAAATTGGCTGGCAACACTGGTAAGAGGATTACTTGGCAACGAAGGCACCCTCAATGATTTTATATTGTGTCGAATAATGTTTATGCCAAGCTTGGCGCAGCTAGGTCTAACTGAGTGGAAGCAATTTGAACAATTAAATTTTAAGAAATTTTTAGAAAATATGCTTGGCAACACTGGACTACTGCACCAATCAGAACGGTTCCAGGGACCTTGAGTTAGTTTCGTTAAGACCTTTCGAATAGCACCTCAGGCATCTCTCTACACCTTGTCGTCTTGATATTTAATTTCTGGGCACGGACAGACAGAATGAGTGGGATTATAAGGTCCCTTTTAGCTATGACTTCGCTATCAAGGGACCTAAAAAGGGGAAAAGATTTAAGTACTGGCGAAGTATGTATTTCTGATCTAAGAATAAAAGACGCCAAAGGTAGGAAGGAAGAGAAGTTACATGTATGTTTCCAGATAATGATAAAGTTGCACTAAATACAGAATTGATGAATTATGAAAATGTGTAGAACTTAACACAAGATCTCTGAGTGTTTGAACAGAAGTCTTATATTGGTTAGTCGCGCTCGAGCTGCTTCTCTTGAGTCACAAGTTGAGATTTAAAAGAGTAATCAATTACGTATGTTTTTGAGTAATATTGTCTTCCGTGAAGTTTATTTTAGAAAGCATTCGTGACCGCTTCATATCGGTTAGGTTAGTAAGGAAAAGGCTGACCCATTCTTGGCATTAAGAAACCAAAAAGATATGATTTCGCTATTGGCTGCGGATCATTTGATTTTTATGTTTTTATTAAGCTTAGTATATTACTCAGACACAGTGTAAGTTCTCTGAAATGACGTCATTGGCTTCCTATTGAATAAGACAAGCGTTTGCACATGCGCAAAGACAGGGGTATATCTAGATAATAATTTCGGAGTAGTCGAGAATCTTTAAGCGGACGGGGAGATGTCGATGGCCGATTCGGGTATGCAATATACAAAAAAATGTATATAATTATGCCTAAAATTAGTATTTCGGGAAGGGTCCAACTCTAAATGCATCGCTGCGCAAAGACAACTGTCACAATGCACAAAAGATATCCGCGACCATGAGTGAAACTTACTTTTTGGATGCACCTCATATATATAACTACGATGATTGTTGCAACCAAAGTACTGAGATGTAAGCCAATGTGTAACTATTTCGGCGTTTGTTTAGAAAAAAATATTAGTTCGATGAAAATCAGTGTTTGTTGGTCTTTCTTTGTGTGTATGTGTGTCTGTCTGTCTCGTCCAATAAAGTATTGTCTTTGATTATTATTTTGTTACAAATATTTCACGATATTGTATGAAGATTCCATTCTTGTTTATTTTTCTATATTTCAGTCATGAGTTGGAGGCAAACAATTTTTATTGGAAGAAACAACTTTGCATGTTCAAGATGGAATCGCAGAAGAATGAGCTTGATTCGTTGTGAAGAGATGTATCCAAAGAGGCTGCATACATCTCACTACTAGTCAGAAGAATAAATATAAATGTGTCAGAAGAAAAATACATAGGCGCTTATTTCAAACTAAAAAAAATGAGATTATTTTTGCGATAAATGTTTTTTTTTTTTAGCGTTAATTTATTCGCTTGTGATGGGCTATTTACGTTTTATAGTATAAGTAAATTTTGTTTCCATATTTGTTGCGAAGCAACACAAAATGAATTATAAGATTCAGATAGGAGAGAAGTGCAGAGCACTTAATCAGGTTTTCTTTGTAAATAAGATTTTTTTTATGATGCTTGCATAAAGTATGCATGTGTTAAATATTAATTGCTACGCACACCAGCTCTGAAAGTTCGCGTAAGAGAGTGATAACCACGTGTATAAAAACTATACGTTTTGTTGCACTTACGTGTTCTGAACCTTAATCAGTTTGTTGAGAGTATTATTTGATCAGTTGAAAGAGTTAAATTCAGATTGATTAAAATACCGGAAGCTTTAAGATGTACATATATGTTTAAGTATTTGAAAATGGTTTGAAGCCGGGGTGAATTTCGGTCTAATTTTCTGGCCTTGTCCACTGCTTGAAGGTGATTTTTTTTTCTTACTGGGAGTGTATTAAATTATTTATTTTCCCTGTCCGACCAGGCTTCTGTGAACTTTTGGCCTGGCCGGTCCAGGACAGAAATCCTGGTTTTTCGGTGAACACTGTGAGACCATGTTAAAGTAATGACATGGTGAATGAAATGAGAAGCCAGTTTCGCATTTATTATTTAATGTTATTCTCCCTCACGACACTCCTTTGATGACCTCGTTGTATTGACAACTGCATACTTTACCTCCAATGTGTTAGGCCAATATTCAGTGTACGTTTATAGAGTCTTAGCTTGGTCTTATTATGTTGTAGTATCTCGACTTTTTTTGTACCAATTATGGGGAAAACAAAATTGTCATCCGTATATTGAAAAAGACAGTACAATTTCAACTTGTGAGAATTGTTCAGAAATTATTTCAAGATGATAACAGTAAAGTGTTCATTATCAATATTAAAACTAAACAGCGCTACTAGGTCTTTTTAGTAACTCAGTTTCATTGTAATATCCTGTAAGCGTTCTCAATCAGTTCTCTCCCTTTGTCCAGCGTTGCAACTTTATACGTTCATTGATTGATGCAAATTCTACTAAATTAGAGCCTTTAAGAATAAAATGTTCCCATTTCCTGTTCAGACGACAGTACAAAATTTTGAGACTGATTTCTTTTCTATGTATATGTACAGAATAGGGAAATATTTCAATACAAACACGAACTTATTGATATCATTCTCACTAACCTCATCTGTAGACCCTTAACCACCTAGGGAAACCTGTTAGTGTCTTCCTTTTCTTAATAGTTGATATTATATAATACAGTGAAGGTCTTCTTTGGTGTAACGGATCTCCGCAGGTGGTTAATACAGATACAATGTTTTATACAATTAATGTAATCGGTTATTGAAGTTTTTAAGAATAGATCCAAATTCGTCACTGCTGGGAATAGGCTCCTTGCGTACAGAGCATCAAAGAGTAGAGGCGGATAGGTATATTTATCGTTGAGGCTAAGTTAATTATTTTCTAATTCAATTATGGGCTTCCCTTCACGAGTTAGAGAGATGACGTCCTTTGACATGTACTCTTCTGTGGACATGGATGAGGAATCGCTGTAGGTATCTCTTGAAGGAACCATCTTGGTATTCGCGTAAGTAAGATGGCATTCTCTGAATACCTTATTAAAACTTTAAAGATCTGTTTGAGAAGTTTGTGTCAGCAAATCAAATTAAGGGTATATACATTTGATGGATATCATTGGCGTTTCGTGAAAAATCAATTCAGACAGGCTAGAAGAGAACATTAGCTTACCTATCAGTATATGTTAATCTTTGCCTTCTAATTCTAGACATCAACTATCTTTAGTTATGGTAGGCAATGGAAGATATTCGTAGTGTGTTGCGAAAAGACAAAAAGGTGGAAGCTCGCCTCAGACACCCAACAATGGCTGTTGAAATGAAGAGGAAATAAGAGTCCACCAACAGTCAACAAATTATCCCACATATCACCTGATCGAGGCACCACGGTGAAAAAGAGTAGACTTATTTTGGGTAAATAAAAAAAAAAATCGAAAGTGTGTTAATGAAAAAAAAAAAATGCGAAAGCAAATATTTCTGTTTGAAAAGTTATTTCTGTTTTTAGAGTGTATAAAATTCTGTGTCATAGAAACTTTGTTTGTAGCTCTTGTATTCTTTCCATTGATCAACTTTCTGAAGAAGCAGCAAAAATAGTTGAAGGTACTGAGATCATTTAAGAAGAAAAACTTCATGGGTTGATACCAACACAAACTTGAATCATAGCATTTTGATATATTTGTATAACTTTTTGCCCAGATTTAGGCATAATCCTAGAATATATACATACACATGGAGTTCTTTACTGCTACTTGAGATTTAGAAATGCAACTTTGAGGCAAAAGCTTTTGCTTTTTTTATAAAAAGAAAATAGCATTTATTAATTATTTGTTTAACTAAAAAGTATATGTTTAATGCAATTATAAATAAGTTTTGGAGACATTTTTAATTATTCACGCGTTCTGGCTCTTCGTAACCCTGTAACGGTTTCGTTGCATTAAATTCCTAACAGCCTCGGTTTTTTTTTTTTTTTAGTATTATTATTATGTAGATTATGAATACAGTATATCAAAGTTTGATGGTATCTTTTTGGCGCAAGTGACGAAAGTTCTCTCTTTTATTATCTATCTAGACTGCCATTTTATTTACTGTATTTTATTTAAGTTTAATTTATTGTATTTTACATGGTGAAGTTAAGGCTAGAGTTGAGCCATTACCGCTTGCTCATGCCAAGGATATAAAATTTTCGTATTAAAGAAACGTAGAAAATAAAAATATACCTAAAAATAGACATAGTACAAACACACCCACAATTACTCCTAATAAGCATACACGCACAAACAAAAGCATATAGACACACGCACAAAAAAACGCAGCATTGTGACAAATAATTCAAAAGAACAATACAGATTCACATATCAAAAGTATGTACATACACATGTTCACACACAGTCATTTTTATATAGGGAACACGCATAAAATACAGAGCCACCATGTGGAGTTTTAATGAATCAATCAGTTCTTGATGATAAATATTTTTCATTAGCATTCTGAGTGTTTTCATTGTCTCAGATTCCTTAACGTGAACGGAAAGGCGGTTCCAAATCCGAATGTACAGGATACGAGATTCCGGCTGCTACCTTTCCCGGAAAGACTACCAAGCGGTCATAGCTCAGTTGATAGAGCGTTGATTTAGCAATAGAAAGATTCTGTTCACGATCCCAGCGGCTCCTCATCCTGACAAGTTTTCCGTCACACCAGGCATATGCCGATATGGTACCTTGAAACTAGGCTCTAGTCGACTGCCTTTAAACATTCTCTCCTCTTTTTTTTCTGAGCCAAGGTTGCGTAAAGGCCATAAATAAATTAAATTCTATTCAAGTTTACGATAACTGATTGTTGAAACTCGTGACGTACTTAATATTGTAAGGTGCAAGCCCATGTAATGAGAATTCAACAAAGTTGGACGCGAACAGACTGAAATTTAGCGAAACATATAACGTTAAAATGCATTTTATGGAAATGTGTTGTAAAAATAGTATTCCTTAGAATAGAACTGAGTTGGCAGATATTTGTAAATGTAGACTGTTTCTGACTTGCGTAATTGAACCGTTTCACAACCCATTACGTGTCTCCGCAGTATGCAACATATTCAGTATCACACACACAGAGGATGCCCCAAATAGAGTGAACCCATTTCATTGAAGATTGCTAGAAAATTACTTGTGGCGCAATATAAACTGAGATATGTTTTTGAAGATGCATGTTTTATAAATGACATTAGACAGATGATTACCTTGATTTTACCACATTCATGAGTGCACTTTTGTGACAAATCATGAATTTCACTACGAATGTAGTTTTGCAGAACGTCAGTTGACCTTGGTTTTTGTGTTCATTTTCCTTCAGAAGAAACTCAGGAGATTGAGAGATCTCGAAACCCAATTCTCGACTGTTCCATTCCTGAAAAATCACATGGTTTATTAACATTTCTCAATACAGTGGCATGGATTCTAGAATTACATCTAGTTGCTGCATCTTGTTGGAACGTTGTTCCCCCCCCCCCCCCCCCCTTTGTATATAGGAATCAGCCACACTTCCAGACAGTCACGTCGCTGCTTCAAATATGTGACTTCTTGGAATGAGAACGTTGCGTAATTCCTGAGATCTACTCAGGAGATCTACCTTAGATTATTTTTCCTGTGAGGATTTCTCAAGCGAATATGTGTACAAAAACAAGCCACGGTCAGTTAAATCTCTCGAAAACAGTATTCGTAGTGAAATGTACGATTTGTCTCAAAATACACTTGAAAAGGTCATGCAAAGTGTAGTCTCTCGAACTCGTGGTTGTCTGAAATGTCATTTTAGGTTTCAGCAGCCAGTCTGTCGAAAAGTTTCAACTCAGGAAGTGTTTGGGCTACGAAGGTGGTTGAGGTGTTGTTGGAAAGGGTTTGAGCGAGACGAGTTCAAAGCTGCATAGATCAGACCTGTCCGTTAGCAACTTTCAACTCAGGAACTACTAGGGCTACCAAAGTGGTTGAGGTGTCTTTCGAAAGATCTCGGCGAAACTTTACCCAATGATAAATAGGTCATCCAAATTGGATACTCGCTACTGAAGCCTGGCGGTGGTACATGCTAACCCCAGACTGGGCTCCACCTCATTATTTTATAAATGATACCCCAAAAACAAGCTTCAAAACACATTTTTGTCTATATTATTGTGTAAGGAATTTTATAACTACCATTCAGTCAATATGGGCTCTACTTTTGGGACACCCAATACGTAAGGCCGGATTTATTATATACCGTAATAATTAAGAGACATTAAGTGGAAGAAAAAGTTTACAACACCTCTTTTTGAGCCTAAAGTTTAGAAGAAAAGAAAATGCTGTTCTATATAGTATGACAAATAATCAACAGTATACAGTTCCTTCCTTAATTCCTGATAATATTCTGACACACAGGATTTTTTGTTTTACCTAACGTAGACTGCTACATAAATTAGATATACCAACACTTTTTGCTTATATATATCGGAAATTATCTGCAGACACTTTTATTGAATTAGGTAATTATGTTTGGCTATAACTATCTTTGCTTTGCAATAGAATTAGTTTATTGTTTATTTGTGTAGTATGCATCACAGATGTGTTCTAATTTACATGGCTGTGTAGATCTAAAGCAATATTCTATTTTCGTATTTCATTTGTTTCTTATCAAGATATTTATTATGGTTTCTCATATTTCAACGAGGAATATGTTATAATTTGTTAACAATTAGAGTTTTTTGTTTTAGATAAGTGTTTATATTATTATTCCTAATAATGTAGTATGTTTTTTATATTTTTTTTTCTAATTTTTATTAAAGGAATGGTAATTGTTACGTGCGAGTGTAATTTGTAAAGTTCTTGGAATGAAATACAAGACATGATCATATCTCCGGGAAATCGTGTTTGTATTTCTGCATAGTCTCTCTTTACACTAATACACTTGGTTAAACGATGTTAAGCCTTTATGTCATTGTGGAAAGCAGATTCCAGACCTGCTCTAGACCTGCAAAATACTACTCCACTAACGCTAGAAAATCTTCGTCTGAAGAAACTTGAAGTCAAGCAAAGTATTTTTTTTTTTAACTTCGGGAAGAGATGGAAGTTTGATGGAACCAAATCTGGCGAATGTGGTGGCAGCAACACTTGTATGGGGACGAGCATTGTCGTGATGCAAGATGATTTTCTTCTTTGCTAAACCGAACCTTTTTTAAAATATTTTTTTTTTCTTTAGTCGGTCTAAAAGCTGCGCATGGTATTCTTGTCAATAAAAAATTGTTTAAAAAAAAAAACTTATGCCATATCTTTTCGGGAGACCACACACATGGCCTTCTTTGGAGGGGGAGAGCCAGGATGTTTTGCATGGCTTTGACTGCTGTTTCGTTTCTAAAGTGTAATGATATACCCATATGTCATCTGTGGTTATGAATCGACGCAAAAATTCTCTTAGATTTTTTTTTAATGGGCAAAGTTTTTCTTAGACTGCTTAGAAAGTTGCCATCTGTGGAGCATTCCGAGAACTTCTCAGATCATCCTCATAGAATGAAGTTAATTATACTTCGGATCATATTTTTGTAAAATTTTGACTCATAAACAGTTTCTAGATAATTAACATATTTTCTTTAATTTTGTTGTACATTTAAGCTTGAGCTTCTATTTTCCATTTAAAAGTAATAACTACGTTGTCCAATGACAAAGCAAATGTGAAGTGTATTTATTATGTCTTGTATAGTTTAATTTTTTAGTTAACATGGGGATAACCATATGAACTAAAAATGTAATAAAAATTAAATTCTGTGAAGTTCTAAAAGTTGTATGCTTGTCATACTCTTGTAAAATACCATGAACAGAGCTTTTGTTCTTATACAGATGTATAATAAAATACGATATAGTTGTTAGATAGTAATTTCATTTACCAAATACCTTGATATAGATACAAGTTGAAAAAAAAAATGCGCAGAAAAGATGATCGCCATCCTATCGGGGTATCAAACACCAGTCCCTCCAGTGGCGTATCCTGACTTTTGAGGTTGGGCATGCAATGTTACTACTACTACTACTACTGCTATTATTATTATTATTAAGAATTATGTATGGGAATAAGAGATGACTTCCATCTAATTGCTCTT
>JAGDQP010049848.1:0-14395 GCA_022664845.1 Lepisma saccharinum | reverse complement strand
GAAAGGATGATTGGTTTGAACGGATTTGCGCCATTATCATTGAGGAGTTAAATGATTTGCGCAATTTCTTTTTTATAACTCAAAATATGCTACATTTCATAACTTCTCATTATTTGAGCATATTTTTTTTATCCACACAGAGGCAGTGAACTTTTGCCACTATTTTAAATTATGTCTTTAAATTGTCCAATTCAATGTTAGTTTATTATTTTCATTTTAGGTAAATATGAGCACCTATAAAAGAAAGACCGAGCAAGGGACCACGCCTCCCGAGGTCATGGAAAGGGCAGCAAACTTTCGTGCAGAACATAAAGGAGAAAAGGATGTCAGTTTAAGACGAGTGGCTGCATATTTCAACATCCACTACTCAACATTGTCAAGACATGTGAAAAAGAAGACAGAAGTAAGTAACAATGGTGAGAACCAAGAGGTAAGTTTCGGTTATGAATAACCATTGTAGGTATTTTCTCCTTAACAAGAAGAAACGTTCAAAAATTACTTGAAACGCTCTGCTGATATCATGTTTGGATTAACTCCTTTAGAAGTGCGTAAATTAGCTCATTTATCATTTTGTATAAATTGAGCTTAGCTGATAAGGTAAGTTCTCTGCTTCTAAATAACGGATAGAGGGCCAGAAGTCGATAGACTGCTTTGGTAGCTACGGTTTTGAGATGATTTTGGAATAGTAAGGTCCTATCCAGATCTACGCCAAGATAAGGTGCCTGTGTATTGTATTATAATTGAGTTCCAAAAAGTATAAGTGGCTGAAGAAGGTTGGTATGACGTTTTGAAAAGTGAACAACAGCTGTTTTATCGGCATTTAATTTCATCCTCCATTTAGTAGTCCATTCCTCAATGGAAGTGAGATGACGTTGAGCGTATAGATGAGAGTAACGAAGGTTTCTTGAAGCGGCAAAAATGGCAGTGTCATCAGCAAATGTGGCTAATTTGGTATGAGGATGAGTAGGGATGTCTGATGTGTATAAATTGAAAAGTAAGGGAGCCAATACAGATCCTTGTGGGACGCCGGCAGTGATTGGATGGGTAGTTGATGAATAGCCTTGATAATGAACAAAGAAGATGCGATTTTAGATACGATAGTAGGAGGCGAATGTATTGATGATGGAATTCCATAGTACTGAGCTTGTAAATGAGTCCATTGTGCCACACTCTATCAAACGCTTTGGAGGTGTCCAAAAATATTCCAACGGTATGACCACGGTTGTTGAATTGTAAGGTTATCTCTTCGACAACTCTCACGAGTTGGGCTGTAGTGTCATGTTGAGAGCGGAAGCCAAATTGATGGTCAGGAAGTAAATTTTGAGTTTGTACATGTTGAATGAGGCGTACATATAGTAATCTTTCAAAAACTTTACTTAATGTAGAAAGTAAGCTGATCGGTCTATAATTTTGTGGATAGAGAAGATCTTTGCCAGGTTTTGGAATTGTTACAGCTTTCGCAAGCTTCCATTGTGATGGGTAGTGGCTATATTGCATAATGGCATTGAATAATTTGGTAATCAAAACAAGCATTTTTCTTGGTAAGTGTTTTAGAGCTAAAGGATAAATTTTGTCAGGCCCTGATGCTCGACGATTATGAAGTTTCTTAAAAGCTGCTCTCACTTCTCGTGGAGTGATGAGTGTAGTTGGATTAAATGGTTGATCAAAAGAGTGAGAGTTTAAGTAACGGTGTACTGCATTTATAGTATCTTCATCATATGGCTCAGCATTAACCATAAATTGAGTTTCGAGGTGATCTGCAAGGACCTCAGCTTTCTCGCTGGAAGTGTACACAAGACCATTAGATCCATGTAGAGGCCGATTTATAGTTTTAGGAGTTGTTTTAGTGAAGGATTTAGCAAACGTCCAAAATTCATGGTTAGGTTCAGTAAGAGTCTGAAGTTTCATGGACCAATTTTGTGCCGCAATACGTTGTAATCTTAATTTTACTCGCCGAGAAAGAAAGTTCAGGAGATTTCTATACAGAGGATGTCTGGTTGTCTGCCATTTTCGTCTCATCCATCTTTTTAGTGTGATTAATGCATGTGTTCGTAAATGCTGAGGAGTGAGTTGCTGCGCTGTGGTTGAGTGATGACTAGAAGTGGTTGTAGTATGTAAAGCGGATTTAATGGTAGTGGTTATGCTGTCAACTGCTTGTTCAATATCATGCGGTGAGTTCAGAGGAAGTCTGGTGTCAGTGGTTCTAGCAACAAGTTGTGTATAGCGATTCCAGTCTGTAGTGTAGACTGGTGGTAGCTGTCGATTTACAATTGAATGAAGTTGATAAATGTCCATAATAACCGGGTTGTGGTCAGAATCCAGAGCTGAAATGGCATGTGGGCCATTGGTAACTGCAATGCCTTTGATGAGAGCCATGTCTAGCACATCCGGCCTCGCCCCATTTTTGGGGAAATGTGTAGGTTCAGTACTTGCTATGGGAGTAACTGTTAGTCTTGGTAAGGCATGGTAGAGTTTTTTGCCAGCTGCGTTTGCGTTGCGTGAGTTCCAGTTGGAGTGTTTGGAATTTAAATCTCCAGCAATACAGAGGCGAGGTCCGAGTGCACTTAGTCGGCGTATGTCATCAATATTCAATGGTATTGCAGGTGGTTTGTAAGCAGCTATAAAGAAAATGCCAGAGTCAGGGGTATGGAGCTTTATTCCAGTAGCTTCTATTGATTGTAATGCAGGAAGAGTAATATCTCCTGTTGATAAATGAATTTTACAGATAACAGCTGTGCCACCTTTAAGACCAGGACGATCAGTACGGGTGATGGTGTAGTTACGTATTTTCCATTTTTGATGAGGTTCTAGATGACTCTCATTTAGTAAAAGTAAGTCAAAATTGTGTTCATGAAGGAAATATTTGACTAAATGCTGCTGTGTAGAGACTCCATCGGCATTGAAAAAGGCAATCTGTAGATTTCTTGCTGAAATTAATTTATTCGGAGCCATCATCAAGAACTGAGACAATAATATGCACTATAGTAGAGAGTGTGGTAAGTAAGCCAGAGTCAGGTGATAATTTAGATAATCCTTGTTCCACACGAGTGAGAATTTTCATGATGTTTAGACCTTGAAAAAGAGATTTAAGTTGATTGTAAATTGTCTGAATTGTTGTGCCAAATGTGGATATATTTGCTAAGGAAAGACCAGTATCAGAATTTTGTGAAGAATTTTGTTGATTTTTGATCTTAGATTTTGCGGATGGTTGTTGTTTTTGAGTAGAAGAGGAACTATTGTTGTTTTTAGTAGTTGAAGATTTGGCATTATCTGTAGTAGTATTCTGTGTTGAAGATGCTTTAGCACTAGCGGAGACTGTGTTTGTTTTAGCACGGGATTTTGAAACTGTTTCTGTGGTAGTGGTAGTTGAATTCTCTCGTTGAGAACTACGTTGTTCTTTAGCACTTTTAAACAAATCACAACCTCTGTAGTTGGCTGGATGTTTTCCACCACAATTTGCGCAGTGAGCAGGAGTGTCCGGTGGTTTTTGACATTCAGTAGTTGTATGCGGTCCTCCACATTTCACGCATACAGGGTCACAAAAGCAAGTTGACTTAGAATAACCAAGACACTGGCATGAATAGCATTGTAAAATGTCCGGTGGACGATACGTTTCTACAAGAACACGATAGCCCAGTAAGTAGTTCAATTTAAATATCTCAGGATTGTCAATGCTTTTAGGCAAAGAGACTAGAAACAATGGATACGGAATGCGTTCCTTCGTTTGCTTATCCTTCCCGAACATTTGAGTCACTGCAGTTGCAGGGAAACCTTGATCTTTCAAATCTTGTAATAATATGTCCTCTGTTGGTGTGTCTATAGGCAATTTGCGAAGAACTACTTTGTATGGCCGTTCTTGTTTGGTTAGTTTGGTAGAGAACTGGTATTGCTGCTGTTTACAGTAGGCTAAAAGTTTATCATAGTCACCACGAATGGTAGCTTGGAAACGAACGTAGTCTTTTGCGTGACTGATAGTTGGCTTCTCTTGGCAGGCTGCAGAGAGTGTTTTGGTGAACTGAAATTAATTAGTAATGCCATATATATACAATGGTGGTGGCTTGACAAAGGTAACTTTTGTTTTCTCAGGTACATTGTTGTTATCATTGGTGAGTGGCTGATATCGATTTTTAGTGGCTATCTTGGCTACAGAGTCTTGAACTTTACGTACTTTGGCTGAATGGCGTGGTTTTGTCCAACCATCAATTTCCATATCGGTGTCTGTATCACTAGAAGATATTGTATTTGGATTGCTACGATTCTGAGCAGTACTACGCAGTTTGTTGTGAGCAGTGTTGACGTCAGGAAATTCATGTTCTGAGGTGATGTCATAGGTGGTCTGCATTCGTTCTTCATGCTATCAGAAGAAGACTCATTGTTCTCGCAATTAGTAGTGTGAGAAGGACTAGGATTTGGCTTTGATTTGATTTTGCGAACTAGATTGGAATTAGGTATAATGTAGCAATCAGGATAGCGAGTTCTGAAGTTGAAGGCACCAGTCTTAAATATAGGACGTGAGTTTGAAAAGGCATTGCCCTTTCGTTGTCGGTTGTCGGGTTTACGACCATTGACTTTGGTTGTTTTAGTTGTACTTTGACTTGTAATCATTGCTTGATTACTACAAATGGCAGTAGCATCAGGAACTACAGTGGGAGGGGGGTAAGGGTGGGGTCTGGGGGGTCCGACATGGCCCGGTCAGCGACTAGGCATACACGTAAATTGTAGTCCATTATATATGTCTAAAAGTGGTCAAAGAACCATTTCCTGATTTGAACGATATGTCTAAATATATTATAATCAATTTGACATCTGAAGTCTCCTAAATTCATGTACATTTACATCTGAATCGAACGCAGTATGTTTTAGAAATCGCAGCTAATAGGCTGTTTTGAACTGTTACCATCTTAGATTTAGAAATACAGAATTTTGATTTGAAATCTAAAGTAACATCTTTCGCTACTTTAGAAATTAAATTGCACGGAAATTCTTTTAGGTACTGAAATATAGTACCTAAAATTGGAGAAAATTCACGATCACATATTCAATTGTACTGATTAATTGCGAATAATAAAAAAAGAGCTATACTTACACAAAACGACATGAAATAAACGAAATTTTACATGTTTCGTGCGAAAACCTAAATCATAATTGTATCCTTAAAAATATCAGAAATAATTTATTTTATGCAATACTACGTGTAGGTTTCTAATTACGGACCAACGGTGTATAACAAATATTACTTGGTTCACATTCACTGGAAGAGGTTGTCTAGATCACGGTACTACTAATGTTTACATTTGTAGGACACGAGTGAAAACATTGATCTTGTTTCATTGTAATGTGAGACCCGTAACCCTATCCGTTCTGTTCACACCACTTTGCTGGAATTGCTCTTTCTTTGTATAGGTAATAAAGGAGTTTTCCCCTCTTCCTTATATAGGAGAAAGTCCAAATATGGTCTACCACTTTTATGTTTCGAATATCTTCAAAGTGTTCCAAGGAATGTACTAAACAACATCGGCAAATTTGTTTACTTTATAATGTAGTTACAAATTTGGTTTGAAGTCAGAAGTACTGTGTTCTAAGAGAGGGAAACTCTTAAGATGAAGATGTAGGTAGGCAAGATATATTTACACCATTCATAGGGATTGTGTCGTGACGAAACAGAAGTCAATACGCAATATTGTTTATTCTTTGTTTTATACTGGCTACGAGTGCTGTCTCCGAGGAATACAACTTACCTTATAAAACAATACATATTTCGTTTTATTGTGCTTTAAAAGCTGAAATAGAAATTTATGTTAAAAATTTTCCACTGTTGAAAACAGGCACAATATACAAATAAATCAACCACATCCAACTCTTTGTCGCTAAGGGAATGCCATCACCATCTTCTCCCTTCGGTAACTGTTTTACACTTTTGTCACCAGTCAGTAGCATTACATAAGCATATACAAGTCTAAAACGTCTACGAACAAGTATTTGGGCCATAGTTCATATTTAGACCTTCTCCTCAATAAGTGTACCAGCTTTCTGTGAATCTGGTTTTGTTCTAACGGTTTGTCGGTATCCCGAGTTAACTTTTCTATTTTGTCCTGTGAGGCTTTATGTGATGGTGTGATTGGCCACGAACCCATATGTAGGCCCTATCTATTAACTCTTCTCAAAGTCTGAGGTTTTACTTTTTCCTTAGGTACTATTCTATTTTCCTTCCGGTATTGCACTTTGTGTGGATCACGATTTCAGCCGTCTGGTGGTAGTGACTGTGATTATTATATTATATTAGCATTCTAAGTTTGTATTTATGAAGTGACAATTTGTTTCAGTGGTCACTCGGGATGGCCTGTTGGTTACATCTCTTTCTATTTTCCTCTTGTCTTTTTGATTGGTCTCCCGATTGGGGCAGTTAGCATGGCGTCCCGGACTTTTTCGTTTTCCCAGATTTCTTGCTCAGATCTCTTAGTCATTGCTTCCGTAACACTGTAAAAAAGCCCTGCTAAATAGAACTGTACTTGCATTGCTAATCTGTATTGTAAATTGTTATAGTTATCGTAACCATAATTGTGCTACGGTGACGATACTCTTGTGCTAAGTTGATTATATCTTGTATTGTTGTATAGTTGGGATTCCCAAACAAGTATAGTTAAATTTTATATTGCTGGTAAAATCATACGTATAGTTTATTCCCTCATGAGCTACAGGGTTGGCAATATATTTATTGTTGCTCGAATCATACTGCATTGTAATTGGATGCGCATGACAGATAATAATATGTATTATTCTCCAGGAATAAATGTATATGTATGTTCTTCAAAATTTCTGATACAACATGACATTTCAGGTACTACTGTTTCTTGACATTATCTTTTATTATGCTAAGGTATGTTCATTACCCGAAGTTTACACTTTTAATAATATTTAAAAGTATTATTAAGTACTAAAAATTTGTAATAATTCTATCTATGTATGAAATAAAGAATAAATGCTTACTTGCAATCTCTTAGCCCATGCTATTTTCTGGTTTCTTCCTTCCGAAAAACCCTCTGATAACCGCATCATGGTTATAATATTCAATAGCGGTTTGTTGTTACTAATTGATGAGAATTTGTAAGATGCCACCTTTAGTAGCTGTAGCAATAAATTGTATACTTTAATATTAATTAATACAGAGTAAGTCAAAATGATGGACCCGATTTCATAAATTTATTTTGTGAAATATAATGAACATATCTTAATGTGAGCTACGCGCAAGGAAAGGCAAAAGTTCAAAGTTTAATTGAGTTTAGTTTATGTCCCGCGTGGTTGCATTGTCTACCGCTACGCGGCGCTGGAAGCAGTTAACGAAAATGGCGCTGTCTGGAGAGCAGAAATCGTTCTGTGTGCTGGATTACCATGTAAACAACTCTGTGATGAGTGTTCAACGGCATTTCCGTACCAAGTATGGCAGAGACCCACCTACTGGAAAAAACATTCGTACGTGGTATGAAATATTCAGAGATACGGGCTGCATCTGTAAGCGAAAATCGACTGGCCGTCCTTCAGCTGAGGAAGAGACAGTGGAACGTGTTCGCGGCAGTTTTGTGCGGAGTCCACAGAAGTCTACCTACCGGGCATCGAGGGAACTTGAAATGCAACAGAAAACTGTATGGCGAATTCTGCGGAAACGTTTACAAATGAAATCCTATCGCTTGCAACTGCTACAAGCCTTAAGAGACACTGATTATGCTGCTCGAGAGTCTTTCTGTGCTGATTTTCTCACGTTAATGGAAGAGGATGGGTTCGCCGAAAGGTTACGTTACAGTGATGAAGCGGTGTTTCATCTTTCTGGGAATGTGAATAGACACAACGTAAGGATCTGGGGAACTGATAATCCCCACGCAGTTGTGGAACACCAACGCGATTCACCCAAGGTGAATGTGTTTTGTGCCATTTCCCCTGAAAAGATTTATGGGCCCTTTTTCTTCCTTGAACCTACTGTGACAGGACATGTTTTTCTTGATATGCTGCAACAATGGCTCCTTCCACAACTCGAAAAGGATAGTGCAGAATTCATTCTTCAATTGGATGGTGCCCCTCCGCATTACCATGGCAGCGTTCGGGATCATCTCAATGAGGCATTGCCACAGCGCTGGATAGGCCGTGCATCTCAGGAGGATCGAGTTCTCATTCGTTGGCCACCTCGTTCCCCCGATCTGACCCCGTGTGATTTCTTTTTGTGGGGTTTCATAAAGGATCGTGTTTACGTACCACCACTTCCAACAACATTGGGTGACCTTCGCGCCCGTATCACAGCAGCCATTGCAGAGATTGACCGTGACACACTACACAAGGTTTGGCAGGAGATAGACTTTCGGCTTGATGTGTGTCGTGTTACGCGAGGTGCTCACATAGAGCACTTGTGATGTGGCTGAAAAAAACTTTGAGAGCTATCCTTCTTACCACATGTATTACATTCAGATATGTTCATTATATTTCACAAAATAAATTTATGAAATCGGGTACATCATTTTGACTTGCCCTGTATTTCACGAGTACTTTTGCATTACACAGTATAAACAATTATATTTGTG
Organism: Lepisma saccharinum; assembly: GCA_022664845.1. NCBI lineage: Eukaryota > Metazoa > Arthropoda > Insecta > Zygentoma > Lepismatidae > Lepisma > Lepisma saccharinum. The sequence goes on along the minus strand of JAGDQP010049848.1, from coordinate 5,828 downwards.
TAGAACTAAAAGACATAAATTTACTTCATTAATCTCTGTTTTAGACAGAGAATTATAAATATGGTGCTATAATCTTATCTATAATCCGGGACGTTTACGTGAAATAAGCAAGTAGGACAATGTTGTTTCCCCACACAGATTCAATTTTCTTTCTTGTCCTGACTTACTGGAGTATGTAGTGAAATTTCAGTTGAATATCTTAGATACTTTTCAGTTTATGTATCTGTTTGAAATCACTTTAGCTATTGCTTCAATGTAGCTTCAAATTATTATGTTCTGTTTCTCCAAAAGCGATGAATGCCCGTCTTTCATCAGATAAAATGGATTTTAAGGTTATTATCTTTCAAATTTAGTATTGTGTTGTATTTATCATATAATTCCGTAGTGATTTGTAATTATCTTATCGACTCTATGATAAATTGTTGATTCAGAATAAATGTTTTACCAGGTTCAACTTATATTAAGGGATCATGGAAATAGATCCTATTGGAGATAGACTGGAAATGGAGATAGATTGTTAAGACAGTCACATGTCAGAGGACTCACGCCTATTGTCGAGCACTCTTCCGGTGAGAGAGAAAGGGCAAGTAAGCGCCAGAATTTGACCCAAATTGTATACTGGCACTCATATTTGTAAAACAGAAAACCTCGTAAAAACCTTTGAGAGTATTGACATAATCAGGAATGAAACCTGCGAACCTCCTAGTACCATCTTAGTTTACACAAAATAATTATCTACTCCATCACAAGTTTTTACCAGACATACGACGATTTAGATTTATTTTTTTTAATACACTGTATATTTTATCTTCTCATTATCCTTATTTGGATTTCAAGATTGTTCACAGATGTCCCCGTCTTCTAAATTCAATCTTTAGTTAATCACTTTTCTATCATCTCTTTCTGTGTCTACAAATTATCCAAAGACAAATTAAATTATATCAATTGGAAATACGAGTTTCTTGTGGACTATTTGTAACTTATGAAAAAAGATTCATGCACATCAGTGTCGGATCAAGAAATTTTCCTATAGGGGCCAAAGTTAAATTTTGCCACCCTTTGCACCGCCTTTTCCACCATTTTTTTTATCCAAACAACACCACCGGCCGAAGCGACAACCAGAACATTGTCTCGCATCACGTAGTGTACTTTTGTTATCATCTCTGGAGCCTGTCGTGGCATCACTATTACTAACTCCAGTAAGGCAGTAGACCTGCCTATCTGACTTGAGTCGCTGTTTTGAATTTTAAAGGAAGTAAGTTGTTTGGAATAATATAAAAAATGTCTTAGTGAGCGTGAAATTTTGAACACGTTTAAGTCAATTTCAATTTAATATTAGATTTTACTTCTTTCTGAGGAGCTCTTATTTTTCAATTTCACAGAAGCTATTGTACCGGTTATCGGAAAATTAATACATTTAAATTATTCGACATTTATTTTGTAGGTTTCGATGGTTCAAAATTGAAACTAATGTTCATATATTCTTTTTAAAATAACTAGAATCTCAATATATGCTTAAATCTTTTAATCGTCAAGTAAATATCCAATTTACTGGTATCTTCCCTTTTCTTAAAGGTTTTCCCTGTAATTTGCCGGCCCGTGGGTATTAAAAGGTTGAAAACCGCTGCTTTAAAGAACCAGTTACTCCTGTTAAAGAAACGTTTCAATTTAACGGATTACTATGCATAACTGTAGACCACCTGTACCTATTCATTACAATATGATTAAGTCTAAGTACTTTTTCTTCGTTTTCGTTCAACATATCTTGTAACAATGAAAATTGATTTAAATGAAGAAGCTAATTTAAAATACAGAATCCTGAACTGTACATTTCTTACACATGTTTACAGAGTCAACTTGTTGCTACATTTATAGTTTCTTTAGCATCTCTATTTATGTGCTTCATGTGAGTAGTCTTACTTTATGAACTAAACAAACCCCAGAGGGGTCCATTGCGGACAACAGTGAACAGTTTTGAATTCCCATATTCCTTTGCGGATGACGTAAGTGGTAGGAATTTGCCGGGAACCAAAGATTACGTATGACTCAGCGAGCTCCAGTTGGGGAAATCTTAGCGACGGTAGCTCCCCTGGTGTCAGGGGGACGCAACACAAAACAAAATCGATATTTAGTATTTCGCTTCGACATTAAATGCACAAGAAGTCATCAGCCGTTGCCTGGAGAGTAGCATGACAAGTTTGGTTCTAAATTGTTAGTAGGATGCGATAAATATTTTGAATTTCACAGTTATATGAGAGGCAAACTTCAAACGTTACCATCTATTATGGCCTAGTGAAGTCTAAGATATTTTACGACTCATTTTCAAACACTCTTGCGTTGGTTGCGATTTGGATCAATAGCCACTTGATACAGGTGTTTTATTGCATGTTCTTCGTATTATGTAATAAAACACTTGCTTCAATTGGCCACTCACTCTAATCGCAAGCAAAGCCCGCAACGCAAGCGTGCATGTAAATCATCCCTTACTCCTTCTGTTTTATGACTATAATTAGAACAAAGTACAACAGCACAACTCATATTGCTCTTGCTCATATTTTAATGAAAAATGTAGGACATCCTTGCAGAGGTAGGTGAACACCTTACCCGTAGGTTCAAAGATTCCCTCAAGATCTTTTAACTGATGTCATCAACGCAATGGAATATGGAAAATCAATTTTGTTTACTTGTTGGGAATGGAACCCTCTGAGTTACTGCTAATTTCCCCTGTCGCAAGAGGCACTGTAATAGCATGGAGAGCCCTGATTGCTTGCAGTTGCCGCTATCTACCTGGCGATTTCCAATCTTAGTATAACACTGATTTCTCCAAAGGGAAACTCTTTGCTACACTTCAAGTTTTCGTCATACACCATTCAGCCAATCAGGGCGGAATGGTTTACCTGTATACATATATATTGAACAAACCCTAGTGTCCCGTCTAAACGAATTTGATGGGACCAAGGGTGATTCGGTTAAACCGTAAACAGTAATTTACATAATGTAGTTAGGTACTGTATTTCATGTTACAAATCGCAACTTTATTTTAAGTTAAAATAAACAATTTTTCAAACTCTGATTTAATAACTAAATGAATACATTGTGTTTTTACAAAACATTGGAAGCCTTTTTTCAACTAACTAGCTCATAATCGTCTGTAAACTGTTAAAATTAAAATTTTGTTTTTCACTGCCTCGAGATTCGGTTAATCACGGTTCGGTTAATCGTTACTCTGTTCTAGTGTATATTAAACTATAATTGGCATTTTTAAAACTAATATTCATGTAAATGTAAACCAGTACAGAAGTATCGTTTAAGAATCGCGATCCTTTTGAGCTATATCGGTATCTCTATTGAGATAATTTTAATTCTGACAACTGAATATCGCAGTATCGTAACAGATACCTTTTATGTGTATCGAGTATCTCTATCAGATGCTTCTGATAAGTATATGATGCAAGTATGCTCGTTTACTTCACTGTCTAAAAAAACCGATAGGGCTACGCCACCATCCCAAATTTAGCATATTAAACAGATAATGTAAAATCTCACATGGTCCAAGTTTCAGTTGTAGAGGGTTAAGATGGAGTATCCAAATTTTGACATCACTAACTATTAGACTGGCCCGAAATCTGAACGTCGCCTGCCCAACCAGCACAAATAAGTGCTATCCAGTGAAATCTCGGCAGGGCCAAGCACTTTGAGGAATAGCTAGCAGGTTGCCTTCCGAAAGTTTACACTATGATTTATTCGACTGGCCCAAAACCTGAAATTAACTAGCCCAACAAACCCAAAGAGAGTTCTACCGAGCCCAGATGTAATCTCGGCTGATCCAAACATTTAGGAGGCTAGCGTGAAGTTGATTCCCAAATATTGGACATCCCTATCTTCTTTATTTCATTAGCCCAAAAGCTGAAAACGGCTAGCACAATCAGCCCAAATTAAGTATTTTCTAGCCCAAGGAGAATCTCGCCTGGTCCAAGCTTCAATGGCAGAGGGTGAAGATAGAGTCCTCACAGTTTGAACATTTTGTGCAAAGTGTGGTGTAATGGAAACGAGACTGCACAAGGAATAACTTGTGACAACAACAAGAAGCAGATATTACCATGAATGGGAAGGCGAAAAAATGTGTGGAGTTACTAACGCATCCATGCGCACCTAATCCTATTTCTTTTATATTGTTACAGGAAGAAGAGGTAGCCATAAGAAGCAGCAGTTCAAGTTATGTGTTGTTCTGTCGTTATCCCTCTTGTATTTGAGTTTTTAAATGTTCTGTACTTTATGATTTTTAAATAAATAGCATACAGGTAGATAAGGTTTCCCCCATGCAAAAGATCCAAACGTCATACTAAACCAGAAAGACATTCCGGACGACTAGCAAAGTCTGTCCTGTAGCCCCAGAAGTCTCAGACTGACGGAACACAGGAGCTTCTTGTAATGCCGGAACTCCGGAAACCCAAGAATCTCTACGGACATTTCTCCCCCAGGGCAAGGAGAGCGAACACCTGCTTGTGATGCACGTCCCAAAAAGTGCACAACTTGTCTTGTGCAATGAATGTAAAGAGGCAGGGGTGGAATGCGGGTCCCTAATGAAAAAAAAAAGATCAATGAGACTTCGAAAATAGGACTTAAAATAATTAAACAAAACTAAAGTAGTATATAATCAGCATATTGCAAAGAAGGAAACAAAGATTAACGGAGGGATAATATGTATAGTTAATGAGTATGTTTACCTAGGGCAGCTCAAAACATCGAATGTCAAGTTAACGGATGAAATAAATAGAATATATAAAATGGGGTGGAGTTCGTTTGGAAGACTACACTTTATTTTGAAAAGCAATCTACCAAGCAAACTCTCTGAAGCGTAAAGTTTATAGTGAAACTGGACGTTGAATGCGCAACAAACTCAAAGATTAACAGTCACACAAAGAGCAATGGATAGATGCATGCTAGGAATAACCAGGAGGGACAGGAAGACAAAGAATTGATTCGCCCAGAAAGTAGAGGATGTAATCAAGAGTGCTAAGAAGATGAAGTGGATATGAGCCCGTTACATAGCTAGACGAACATATGTAAGATGGACTACAAATATACAACATTTGATTCCTAGAGAAAGGTAACGACAGAGATGACGTCCAAATGCAAGATGGGCAGATTTTTTCGTTTTTTGTTTGCTTTCTAGAAGAACTGCAGCTGATTTCATAAAGAAGAGTACGTTTAAAGAAATAAGAGCTGCAGGATGCTACAAACGCCATTTATGCTTTTACAAAGTTTGTTTTGTGGGTATAAATTGGCATATTTGTGATTACATAGATTAAAATATAATATAGAAATAAATCAGGAAATGTAACGGCTGTATCCCAAGAAGCCCCTTATGAAATGTATTGAGTGAAAACAAGAACATACACTGAATATTTAGAAATAGAATAGCAAAGATTATAAGGACTGAAGTCCATGGGGGCAAGTGCCCTCCTTGTCCCCCTTGCTGATACCCATTATCCATAGTACTCATTTCCTATGTGCCTGCTAATGAAAGAAGAAAACAAGTGATATATAGGAATTGTTAGTACAATTCAATCGCAGTTTTCCTTGATGTCACTGAGGATAAACTAGGAAAATAAAAGTAAGCAGAGTTGGAGTTGCTTTCGTAAGTAGGATTTAAGCTAGCGTTGTTTGCTAAATGACAATCCATCCATATCACTCAGCAGTGATTACCTTATCTAACTACTAATTCACTAAAACTAAAGTGTAACAGTTCCATACATAAGCATGTGAACAAAGAACTATGTAATCTTTTTTCAGTCTTAGGTCAGTCTCAGATTGACTGCTTAGGT
>JAGDQP010049847.1:0-12843 GCA_022664845.1 Lepisma saccharinum | reverse complement strand
GTTTTGGCTGCGAGTTGAATTTGATGAAGGATATGATCACGTTGGAATGGATGGATGTTTTGGAGTGTTACGGTAATGAAGACTAGCAGCTGTTCGACAGTGATGTATTGATGGGTGGATGTGATGGCTGAGGTTTGTTGCGTCTTTGTTTCTGGAGGTCGGATGGGTACTATCAATTCTGGTTTTGATGGTTCCGGTTCAGGTCTAGCTTTGCACTTGTAGCTGAATGTGGGATGTTTATCTTGGCAAGTGTTGCATGTCGGTGGCTGTTTCAGGTTAGGACATGATTTAGTAGCATGTGAACCGGTGCAATATCCGCATTTGGTGTCGTTAGGGCATTTCGCAGTGGGATGTGAGTTGTATAGTTGGCATTTTTCGCATCGGAGCGGAAGAGGAGGCGATGAATGTGAAGGTTCGACGCGGTATCTCTTTTTGTAGATGTACGCGCCGTTCGTCAAGAGGTCATCGATAGTTTCCTGGTGAGACGTCAAGACTCTAATCATGTATGTTTCTTGTCCTGTTTTAGCTTTGATTCTGAGACATTTTTGGATGGAAAGGCCCTCTTGTTTTAATTCAGCTTCGATTTCTTCGTCTGTGAGTGTCAGCTCGGCTCCGCGAATAACAACAGAGAGTGTTGGTGGCCTACGCGGTGGTGGTGGTTGCTTGAGAGGTTTTTGGTCGAGTCTAGTGAGTGATGCGTGTGCTCCAAAGATTTCGAAACTGTGACGGTTTCTGATAGTGGTGGCGAAGTTCTGGTCTGTTGATTTGATGATGATGCCGTTCTTTGTAGGAATGATCCGTTGGATAATGTCTCTCGGCTGATATTTTGTGATTTGTTGCATGAGAAGTTTAGGATTCTGATATTTGCTGTCAAAGTTTGTCAGTAGAAAAGAATGAAGTTTTGAAGATGAGTTTTGCTCCTGGTTACTGTACTCCATATGAGTCGAGTCTTCGGAATGTGAGTCACTAATCGTATGAGTGCGTTTGGCTGGTGGTGATGACGGTGGTGAACATAGTGACCTGGTGCTTTGTGGTGATCTGGATCTTGACTGATGATGCGGTGTTTCCTGACTGCGGCTATGGCGTGGTGTCGTTCCTATTGTTGCGTATGTCGGTACAGGTACTTGTTGTGGCAAATTAGGATGCTTTCCTGTCAGATTGTCATTCATGATGATTGTACACAGTGATGTCACTAGTAATACACAAGATAATGGAACAAACAAGATGATTTGTCTTTGTTTAACAACTGTTCTAAGTTGGACCCCCAGAAGGGGGACCTAGTGACTGTCGCGGTGCGAGTGCGTCGATGATGAATAAGGTTAGGTGATCAGTCAATGTGCAATGACTGCAGAAAACTCAAGCTAACTCGCACCCTCCGACACTGAGTATGCCGTCAGTCCTATTGAGACCGTACGCTTACTAATCTCGCTCGTGCGTATGCAACACGAGGTCCTCGGAAGTAAGTTAACGAATCCCAGCTAGGCTAGGTTAAGTTATGTCTTCACTGAATTTTCAGCTTCTGTCATACAATATGAAAGTATACTAAATGCATGGTGTAGTTAGTATTTGTTTTAGAAAATATTATTTAAACATGTCTCTGATTAATTTGTGCTTAATACAACTATATTATATTTTAATAGCATTTAAACATACAAAAATAATAATTAAGAGAATTCTCGAATCTTATTAAAATTCTTACCTATGTATCACTTTTAACTGCGTGCCATCTAGTGAGCACTTTCACAAGCTTCATTCAGCTTAACTATATTTTGTTTTTTATATGAGTAAAATAAAACACGATTATGTCTTGCAATCTAGAGAAGAATAAGGCATTTAATTTGTTTTTTTTTGTTAATGAAAAATACTTTTTGATAAGTCTTGCTTTCTCAGTGAAGAAATACACGGAATGTGAAGAGAATGAAATGATGAGAGAAGCTTTAGTACAGTTTGGGGCCTTTGTAACAGTGGTGTCCAGTGTCAGCTGTACCAATGCTGGAGATATGCGGCTGGGGAGGGAAAAGGAGTAAAAAAGCTCAATTCTTAACTATAACACTAATGGATGTTTGCGGTCACTGTTTCAGATGAAGATACATCAACTTTCTCAACTAATGTAATATATCAATGAATAGAGCGGAAAAACTTTGCATGAAAACGTTTCATATATACGTTGCATGAAAACTTTTAAGTTAAAAAACGAATCAATTGTTAACTAAAAGACAATTCGTCCGTTCCTAGTTCCAATTTAGAATTTCAATGAATAAGAAGGTAACGCATTCACGTTTTTATGAAAGCTAAAACCATGTGTTTTCCTTCAAGAAGTTTTCTGTTAACTGAAATCATTACAAAAGACTCTCATAATACGTCAAATCAATAGCTAAAAAGGAGACGTCATCTCCCGATTAGGGGTGCACATATGCAAAAGTGCTGGCCCTCCTCTAAAAAAACTTACGAAAAGAAGTGGGTTTAACTTTCGTACAATTTTAATACAAGTAATTTATATTTAGGGAGTGAGCATATGGGAAAGTACTAACCCCACTCTAAAAAAAAAAAAAAAACTTACAGCGTAAAATGTGCTCGCTAAATGGGGTGGGTGGGAAATGTGTTAACTTCTTTATTACACAACTGGGGGGAAACATTAAATTCAAAGGGGTACATCCTCAAATTACAGGTGAGCATAGGCAAAAGTGCTGTGAAGGATCTTACTGTGTGAATACATCGTAAAACGTGCTCGCTAAGTAAAGGATCTTACTATGAAAATACATCGTACAATGATGTGCTCCCTAAATGCGAGTGCGAAATTTATTAACTTCTTTATTACACAAGTGGGGGCAAACATTAAATTCAAAGGGGTACATCCCCCCAAATTACAGGTGAGTATACGCGAAAGCGCTGTGAAGGATCTTACTGTGTGAATACATCGTAAAACGTGCTCGCTAAGTAAAGGATCTTACTGTGAAAGTACATCGTACAATGATGTGCTCCCTAAATGCGAGTGGGAAATGTATTAACTTCTTTATTACACAAATGGGGAACCATTAAATAAAAAAGGGGTACATCCTCCATTAAACTTGAGCATACGCAAAAGTGCTTATAGTGGAGTTGAGGGGGTTCACTTCCTTCCCAACCCTGAGGGATGGAAATTATGGTGCATGTCACAACCTCTTAAGTGTAAAACGTATTACTGAAATCGATAGCAAAGTATGCAAGGTAAAGTTGAGAGTCAATCAAAGTTAACCGAATCGATTGTACTGTGAAATTCACTTCATTTTCAACCCTGAGCGATAAAAATGATTGTTTAATTGGTTATTCACACCCTGTTGCCATCGCAAATTCTTTTTTTCAAAAATATCCGCAAGGTTCCGCAGTCGTATTAACTAATAATTTCAGAGCCCACTTAGAAACGCTTCCGGTACAGCACAGAACCTTTGTGCCAGGGTTAAATCCCGGGCGCAAAGGGCTGTTAACATTATTCTTATTAAGACATATTTCAGTTGACTCTTGATTCAAATTAGAAACAAGACAAACTTTCATGAAAATCAACTCTTATTCTTATATGAAGAAATCACAATGAACTTCTATAAAGTTCAGAAGACTTCAATTGATATTACTCATGTTTTATACATTATACAGAACAAAAAATAAATAATAAAAAAGGATGTTTATTAGACAAATGGGAGGGGGTAGACAGTAAATGTAAAGGGGTCTACATCCCTCGATTATAGGTGAGCATACGCGAGATATTAGCTGAGTAGTTAATTGAAAGACGTGTTCTTTTTATTCCCTTCGTTTGAGTGAGCTTGAGGACCAGTCGAAGTTGACCGAATCGATTGTAGTATTAGATTCACTTCGTTTCCAATCCTGATGGGTGAAAATGCCACACTGCATATCACAAGGTGTGCTTTCCTTAATTTATTCTTCCCTTTTAATATATAAATGTTGTCACTCCATCAAAGATGAATTAATCAAAGGTGAAAAGTGTTCTTATCATTATTCGTAATGGTATAGACAAAAATCTAACATTATCTCCTATTCCTGTACGCAATTCCTGTTCACATATTTCAAGCATGAAGCCAACGTTTGAATATTTTTTTATTCATCAAGTCGGCTATAATTCTTCTTATCCCTTCAAAATGTTCTTAAAAGATGTAAAGAAACACTAACTTCCCTTCACACTAATGAACTTATCTTAGTTGTGTCTTTTTCTATCATTTTCTATATTTTTCTATCATAAACAGCAAGATGATTTCCGTACAGTAAGGAATCTTCTTAATACACAAAAGTGAATTAAATTATAAAAATGAACAGAAATAAATTGATTGTGTCCTCACATTTTTTTTATAAATTCCTTCTAACATTATTCAATTATACTTTAAAAGTGATACATACCCACTACAATACTATATATTCCACTAATGAAAAAAAAAAGAAACGCAGGAAGCTAGTCTAATGTGTACTTTTCTTTAAACTCTGTCTTTCACTTTTCAAAATTTTTACACTTCAATGTTTTCTTCACTATGAAAGCAAGACTCATCAAAAAGTATTTTCCAATAACAAAACAAATTAACTGGTTTATACCTCTGTAGTTTACAACACATAATCGTGTTTCATTTTATTCATACAAAAAAGAAAAATATATTAAAGTTAAATCAAGGTTGTAAAAAATGCCCGCTAGATGGTGCGCGGTTAAAAGTGAAACATAACTAAGCAATTTAAAAGGTTAGAGACTTGTTATAGTTATTATATGTTTAAAAGTTATTTAACATATATTATACCTGTATTAAACATAAATTAATTAGAGAAATGTTTAAATGATCTTTTTCACTAAGAAATAGTAACTACAGCATGTATTTAATATACTTTCATATTGTATAACAGAAGTTGAAAATTAACTGATTCATAACTGAACCTAGCTTAACTTTGGCTGGTTAGCGTGTTAACGAGGACCCAGTGTTGCATACGCACAGGCGATAAAGGCACGTGTACCACCAAATTGAGTCTGACGGCAATTTTCATTGTTGGAGGGTGCAAGTTAGCTTGAGATAGCAGTCATTGCACAAAGACTGATCATCTCATCAACCATTTTGATTCTAGTTTTCATATTTCTTCCCCTCATCATCTCACGGGCTTCGGCCCCAGGACAGACTGAAAATATGGCAGACGGCTTTCACCAGGGATTTCCGGCTCAGGTTAAAACTCCATCACCTAGCGACTTTCGAACGGTACATCGATCTTGGCATTGTAGAAAGGACTCAGGCACTGAATCTCGAACTCGATCTTTCACTCCAGTTAGTAACAAAGCACCTGATTCACCTCCAAATAAGAAACAGCATGTTCAACACGACAACAATAGTGATAGCGATTCCTCTGATGGTATGCATATTGACAACACTAATTCATCACTTTCTGTAACAATGCACTCTTTTCTGCTAAGTAATTTTGACTCCAAATTTCAAAATCCTAAATTGCTTCTACATCAGTTTCTCAAATATGTACCTAGAGAATCAATTTAACAACTCATTCCCACCCGCAATGGTATCATCGTCAAATCCCCAGACCCTAATCTAGCTACAACCATACGAAAGAAGTTCAGTTTTGAGATTTTTGGAACATCCGCTAAACTGACTAATCTATCATCTGCACGAACTAAACAGCCACCACCACCACGAAAGTCACCCTTATTATCAGTCGTTATCTGTGGTGTTGACCCTACCTCGACAGACGAAGAAATAGCCGATGAACTCAGACAAGAAGAGTATGAATTCACCAAAATCATTCGCATCAAATGTCAGTGAGGCCCCACCTATCTTGTTCGTGTCCTCACACAATCGCAGGAAACCATCAACGATCTACTCACACTCGGAGCATATATATATCGTAGAAGGCATCGTGTAGAACCATCTCGCACCCAAGCACCAATACCTATCAGATGTGAAAAGTGTCAGACTTATAATTCTCATCCCACTCATCAGTGTCCTAACCAAGCTAAATGTGGCTTCTGTTCCGGTCCTCACCCTACTCGACAGTGTTCAAACATGCAACTCCCACCTAAATGCTCTACCTGCAATGAACCACATCCGACTTACAGTTACCGTTGTAAAGCTCGACCTCCTCCTGAACCAACTAAACCCGACCTAGTAGTACCACTCCGTGTCACTGAACAACCACCAAATCCTGACTTCATCTAAGACAAACATCCCATATGGCAGCAACCTATCACCGTAGAACAGCTCTTATCCTTTGTCACTCTCACCCTACAAAATGTCCAACCATCCCAACGACCACATATCCTACAACAAATTCAAACTGCAGCCAAGCAAGTATTCCATGTCACATTTCAAGCTACCTATTCTGGTCCTTTCGTTCATTTTGTCACAGCACCACCTACCAACTCTCCATAACTACCCATCAATCACAAACTTACATTTCATTATAGATATAGTAATAATATTTGTTAATATCAATTCACTTCTGACTCATAAATTACTTTTCGAATCACTTCTACTAGAAGAAAAGGCGCAAGCTTTCATCTTAAACGAAACCCGTTTCACTACAAGCACCCACTGTAAAATCACAGGCTACAAATTCATCCATCAAACGAGCACCATACCAGCACTGAGAGCAAATGGAAGTGTAGCAATCGGACATAAACCTTCAATACCTCATCGTCCTCACCATATACGTCACATGCAGCTCCCTGAATATCTCATTTCCACCATTTATTTCAAAAATCTATATGTAACCTTAGTCACAATCTACGTCAGACCAGGCCATCCCATTCCACATCAATTCTTTCAGTACATTTCAGATAACTTTCAAATCTATGTCATCATGGCGGACATCAACATCCATAGTCGTTCAGATAGGCAAAGAGCACGCTTCACTACCTACATTACGAACCACACCACAGGCATCCTGCAACAACTTCCAAAACCTACACATCCCATCTCCCAAACAACTCCTGACATAGTTATTCTTTCACCCAACCTTGTCAATCTTTCCACCATAGACGTCCCGGATACTGTAGGAAGCGACCATGTCCCTGTTAAGTTAACCTTACACCGACATCTTCCTAAACAACCCACACACCCTCCAACCCGTACCTCCACTCGATTCGACCTAGCAAATTGGGATCAATACCGAGAATTCATCACTGATAACTTAGAACACAAGCAAGCACCAACGAATGAAGCGGAACTATATCAAACTTTGCAGGCCATAACAGAAACAGTTCAAGCCGCATCAAACAGATACATTCCGACAACTAAAACATCACCGCATCGACCGAAATTACCACCGCAATACATCACTCTGGTTCAACGCTCTCGTCAACACTTCAGAGATTATATACGCACTAAGAATCCGATCTCATTGCAACAGCATCGTCAGCTTCAAAGAACAGTACACAATTATCTGGCAGCTTACAAACTGCGTCAGTGGGTCAAAACGTGCAATAAACTACGAGATACTGATCATCCATCAAAATTCTGGAAAAGGTTCAATCTATTGACAGGACAGCAGACATAAACAACTTATCCACTTCTACAGTTAAACCAACCACTTTTGACCAACGTAGAAAAAGCCAACGCATTCGCTGTGTACTTACAGGATATATTTACACCACCATACATCCACATGGAGAGAAATCATCCTGCAATTCGCTTGAATTTAGAGTCACAAGTACTGCAACCTGACATCGACCATCATATCAACGAAACGAAACCTCTCACTGAATCAATCACCATAGAAGATGTCATCTCCATTACCACACGAAAGAAGAATACAGCTCCAGGCATGGATGGAATTACGTACAGACATATTAAGGAAGGACCATATCGACTTTTTCTACTGATAGCAGCCATCTATAACTTCATTCTACGCACCGGATTTATCCCAGCGCAATGGAAAACTTCCAAAACATTAATGTTCCTTAAACCCGACAAACCACCTGAATCCGTTTCCTCATATCGCCCAATTCAGTTAACCCCAAACCTCAGTAAAATCCTGGAACGTATCATTGTTAAACGCCTTCACTCCCACTTACATGATCACCATCATATCCCCGACCATCAGGCAGGATTCAGACCAGGCTACAGTATCCAGGATCAACTCCTAAGACTCACCAACCACATTACCAATCATTTTAATAGTTGAAACCTTCCACACTTGTGCTCTTTGACCTAGAAAAAGCTTTTGATAAAGTTTGGCATCGTGGCTTACTGCATAAATTACGACAACTTAATCTCCCAGCTGCATATCTTCGATATATCTACAATTTTCTTACCGGTCGACTCGCCTATGTACATATCAATAACATTAGCTCATTCCCCATCTTCCTCCATACTGGTGTTCCACAAGGTTCCGCTCTGTCACCTCTACTTTACATACTATTCTGCACAGATTTCCCTACCATGCCACTTAATGTTCACCTATATCAGTACGCCGATGACACAGCGTTCTTAGCAACAGCCCAAACTATCCAACAGATAAACAGAACCATGCAGACTGCTATTGACGCCTTTAGTAACTGGTGCTCCAAATGGCAACTAAAAATCAACGCAAACAAAACCCAAGCAATAGTTTTCCTGCCTCTAAAACAACGCTCCCATGTTCAACGCAACCCATCAAACCTAGAACTTCATGTACAAGGTACACCAATCCTACCATCGCACACTGTAAAATACTTAGGACTGACATACGATTATCACCTCACCTGGACACCGCACCTAAAATACCTCACCACTAAAGTCTACAACCGTCTGAATCTTCTGAAACGACTAACTGGCACTACCTGGGGTCTAGCCCCCAAAACCATTCTAAACACCTACAAATCTTTTCTTCGCCCAGTATTAACATACGGACACATCGCATGGCTTGCTGCACCAATATCATTCTATAGAAAACTCAAAATCTTTGAACGACACGCCTTTCGAATAGCATATAGAATTAAATTGCCTAGTCCCACTGCTGATCTCTATGCACGCATTGATTTCCCCCATATTCTCTTTCATTTAGAAACACTACGCACCCGATATATCACTGAACGCTATGCAACCAATCATCCATTACTATTAGACACTATGCATCAAGACTCGAAATACGACCCTCAACGCCCAACTCTACAAGACAATCCACTGTCCCTCTTAATCAGTATATACCTCAAAACTCTCCACCACAACGACCCTCATATACTACACCTTACCCCTTTCTCTCACCCACGCCCACCTGATCATATCATGCCATCAAATGCACTGTAATACATCTGGAACGTATAGGGCTCACCTCGTACCTCATTAGTGCCCCGCGTCGCCCCGGGGACAGAAGATAATATGCATTTGTCAATACTAACTTCCCTTAATTTTGTGTTTGTGGCGTGTATGCACTTCATTAGTATATATTGAATAAATCCTACCTCATATATGATTGCGATAAAAAATCGTAAAAGTCCTAAGTTTTGAATAATGAAATAAAGTTATTTATGATCCTCCTGAAACCCATAGACCATCTCCAATTCCGAAATACTCTCACACCTTTTACACCTCTTCCCAATAAAAGGGCGTAACCCTTTAAGTGGGTCTTAGTCACGGCTTCGCCGTGACTAAAAAAAAATTAACTGATTGAAATCCAGCAGCATCCTTAAGCTGGTTAAAAAATGAGGATTGGTCTAGCCGGCCAATCAAAATAAGCAGCCACTTGTTTAAAATGTGTAATGCTCTTCTCAGAGCCTTTACCATAAATTAAAATGGATGATCACCCCCAAGTATGAGCTTCTTCTTCTTCTTTTTCTTCTCTTGGTTTCATGTGGTTGTTCTTTTTTCGTCTAAGGGAAAAATCCATATTCGCTCGTCTTGTTTGTTTGTTTCTTTGCTCGGTTTGGTTATTCCTCTAAGGCTAGTCCATATTCACTTGTTTCGTTTGTTTCTTTGCTCAGTTTGGTTATTGGTCTAAGGATAGTCCATATTCACTTGTTTCGTTATAGTTAATCCTCTAAGGGAAGTTCTTCCAAATTTCCCCACCATCTTAAATGTCCGCTATCTTAGAATTCAGTGTTTCTTGAAGAAACGATTGCGTAATACCTTTTCCCCAACTGTCATTGCCTTGTACAATCAGCCCTGCTCACGTCACCTAGGATCTTGTTCAAACCGGACTTTGCTATTATGATATAGGAATTTCCACTTCATCACCAACTACGACGACGCCATCTTATTTTTCAGTGTTTCTTCTAATAAAGTATTATTCAGTCCTTCCAAATTTCCCCACAATCTTGAACAATCATCACTGCTGACGTCACCAGCCACCTCTATAACACCTACAACTTGCGAAACCACTGAACTACGACGCTCCATGGCGGCCATCTTAAAATTCAGTGTTTCTTGCAGAAACGATTGCGTAATACCTTTTCCCGTTTCACTCATAGCCTTGTACAATCACCCCTGCTGACGTCACCACCAACCTCTAGGGCACATCCAAACATTAAACTACTTGCGAAACCACTCGACTACGTGGCCCCATGGCGGCCATCTTGGAATTCAGTGAAACTTGCACGATATCTACTTCGCTTGTCACGTTCTCAAGGACCAAGTGTCCGACTCGCACTCTTCAATTTGATGTACCTCGGCGATCCTTGCACCGGCGTAGCCGTTAAAAGCTTTCTGCCAGTTTGTGGTTATTATTATTGTAATATTTAATGTTGAAAGTTCTCAACAACAGCGTTTTATTGGTTGATTTGGTATTAACGTCCTAAGCGACTGGTGAGCTACTAAGGACGGGACCTACAGTTTTTTGTAAAGTGGATTTGGAACCGGTGGGAATTTAAAAGATTTTTTTTTTAAAGATAAAATGCGCTCTAAAAGGAGAATTTGAACTCATACTTACTGTGATGATTTAAAAGGAGACAGACATGCGTTACATAATATTTAATAGCGACGAGTATATTTTTTAATACGTGAATTTTACTTACCTTGTTGGCATATAGCTCCAACTGTCAGAACAACAGCAGCACTTAAGTTGAAATCAGCTGTCACGTTCGATTGTTGGATTGTAACTGATCTATGTTCAAACCAGGCAAAAATCCTGAAGACTATTACGATTGAGATTAAAGCTGCTATAAAGACTATCCACACAGGACACTCGAAAGGTGTAAGGAACACACTTCTGATTGACGCTGTATGTGGATGTCTAAATATGAAACAAGGTCTGTAAGCAAAAGAAATCACGTTTACTAATGTATTATTATTTCTTAATCTATAAATACTTTTAAGGGAGCTACTATAACAAAGAAATATTTTTCAATAATGTTCTACTTTACTTTCCAAAATACAGATATATCATTCTAGGAGCTACTACTAACATGCCGTAAATATGTCACTGGAATTACTGGATATGTTGGATTTCTTAAATCTTTAAGATATTCTGACGTCACTCGCATCATGCGAGATGCGCACTCATCAGTACTATACCTTCGGTCACTTATGCCATCCCCCAGGCATTTATATAAACTAATTCTTTATGTATTTCTTAATATTTTCTGTAACAATAAATTTTAATCCTGAATGTGTTGATCTAAATCTTTATTCTGAGTGCTATGACAAAAACCAAATATTTCAATATTTGAAGAAATGATGACTAAAGGAGTCTTAATAGTGTAATAATAGTGTCAATTTGAATACATCTAGTTTTGCTATAAGACCCTCTATGTACGGAGAAAGGAACACGAACGAAAGTTGTCGAACAAAATACATACAGTGAAACTTCTATATAGTGGACAGTAACGGGGAACGTAAAACTGTCCGTTATTCGGAAGTGTCCGCTATTCGAAAAAAGCTTCGGATGCAAAACAAGAAAAATTACTACAATATACACACAAATTTGGGCAACATTATCTTGCTGTTTACTATATTTTCATACGTAATGTACACTAATGCAGTTTTCTAACCACAGTAAAAGGAAATTGAAATACACATTGTTTTTATGTACGTTCTACCTAACAGAAGCACAAACACAAAAAGTACTAAACAATATGCGCTTTTTTAAAAAAACTAGACGAAATACAAAAGAAATACAATACCTTACTCAACAATGCGCGATAATGTTAGAAATCCTGCCCGTTATTGTTTGAAATTCCCGAAAATAGGAGAGCTCTATTCTTGGCTGTCCGTTATTTGGAAGTTCTACATAGGCGCTGGGGAATAGTTTTCAGTGTCCGCGTCCGTTATTGAGAATGTCCGCTATTCAGAAGTAACTTTTCCATTGTACCGAATGATGTTCTCCCGGGGAATTGAAAAGTGACCGTTATTTAGAGGTGTCCGTTAGAAGAAGTTTCACTGTATAAGGAATTTATCCTTGTAAATCTTGTAAATCCTTGTAGCGTAAGTCCCACAGTACAATAAGTCGGTGGAAAGTTTACCTCCTTCCATCGGTAACAATTTCACAAGACGAGTCGGACTAGCGATTTGCCTACCCATCAGCAAGATTGCTACTAAGTTGAACTCGTTTAACTTTCTTGCCACCCTCCTTTACACGTCTCACCCCCATTTTCTCAGAATTCTAGTGTCCAGGCAGAAAAACGGTAATAAATCTTCCTCCCCCACGATCTTCCCAGTTCCAGATGTTGGCGCACCAAAGGAAAAGATTCAGCTAGACTCTTCTTTTTCTCCCCAGAGAACTACACAATTTCAATTTGTATTGTAAAAATATTAACTATTTTTGTATCATGTGCCATCATAATGTTTTAGTATTGCATTTTATAAGAAGGAAAGTGTATATTAGAAAGTAAGAAGAAATGGCATACAGTTACAGAAATATTGTTCTCAACAGTCCATATAAGCAAAAGATTCTTTTATTTTC